>JACEGR010001380.1:0-171892 GCA_014170235.1 Listronotus bonariensis | reverse complement strand
TGCATATTTGAAATGTATATATATTTGAGAATATTGTCTGAATATTTCACATTGATCCGGGCAAATAGTTTTGGAGATATGGACGTATTAGCAAGAATTTTTAACTTAGTTTAAATGGTACCCAAAATTTCAAATGCGTTTATCTCAAAACGATGTTTTCCAAGTCGGTGAGGGAAATTTTTCCGAAATAGCCGGACCGATCGGCTTGAAATTTTTCACGATCTTCTTAGATACTTTTGTCAGGTAATGATCGTAGGAATTAGATATCCGATAATTTCGATTTTTTTTGCCACTTTAAAGATTACATTTTTTTGTAAGAAACGATTTTTTTGTTTTGGAAAGCCGCCATTTTATTATACATCAAAATTTTGACTAATCCTACGATCATTACCTTTATTTACCTATCCTAAAAACAAATCTTTTGTTTTTTTTTCTTTTAAATAATTTGGATCAGAGATATCTTCCTCACCGCCAAACACCTTTTTATGAAGGTCCTCTAGGAGATCTGCAACTTTTGGTAATTTTGAAAATAATACACTTCTGAAGAATTGCAGAATTTCTTGGTGAAACAAGCCTTTTATGATGTAAATGAGTATCTATCAATGTAGGTTGTGATTTCAAATAGTAAAAGTATTCAAGTTACACATTTCCATTGTTTTTGTACTTTATTTTTATACTTTGTAGTAAAAAAAAATCAGTTATCATTTAGGTGTGTGGCAAATTAGTCTTTTAATCTTTTATTGTGTTTATTTTATTTTATTTATATATTTTTAAATCTAGACTTAGTGTATGTTTGTATGTCAAGTCCGATAAGATATTAATAAAATTATTTAAATTTTCATATTTTTGTCATATGCAACAGAAATATTTATAAACATAAACGAAAATCTGCAACATGCCATTTTCAATCACAGAAAGAAATGAAATGAAATGAGTTTTTATTAGTCACAAAATATACTGGTTAAGCAGGTAGGTATTGGGATATCGTCTAATAAAGCAAAAAAAAGATGTATGTGACTAATCCAATCAGATGTGTTTACATGCAGGTATTCACGTTAGATTGTCTCTTTTCTTTACATTGTCTATGTGTTATGTTATTTAGCTGATTCTGTATACCTCCTAGGTGTATGACATGTCATTGTACAAATAAAATAAATAAGATAAAATACAATAAATAAGACAGAATATTATAAATAAGATAAAATACAATAAAATGTGCACATTATACAAAAACAAAAAAAAAACTATTAAAAATCACAAACAATATAGAAGTCACAAAAAAAGAGAGTGAACACATTTTTATTTACTCCATCCTATTCTAGCCTATCATTAAAGAATTCATCCAGTGTGTAGTAGGCCCTTGACACCAAAAGTCCCTTTAAAAGCCGCTGCAGGTTTCTAACACTCTGATTTCTAATCTCGATAGGGATTTTATTATAGATCTTAATAATTGATGCCTGAACATTTTTTTGAATGAAAGTAAAATTACATTTTATATTTAAAGATTCAAATAGGTTGGGGTTTCTCTCTAATGAAGAGGGCACTCTCAAATATATAAGCAGAAATGAGTGTTAAAATTCCCGATTCAACAAATTTAGGTTTACATGTTTCAATAAGATTAAAAATACTTCTTATGCATCTTTTTTGTATCTGAAAGATCCTGTTTGCCTCCAGGCTTCGCACCCAAAAAATGATTCTATATTTCAATCTAGAATGCACAAAAGCATGGTAAGCCATAATCAATAAAATTAAAACAATTCTAAACAAAATACACCAAAAAGTCATTAAAAATATGGTTTATTAGAGTTTCTGTGCTGGTATGTTACAATGTGAGTGTATTCTTGACCATTTTTGCAGCGACTTTTACCATTTAAGAAGTCATCATTGCAAAATATTTATGACTTTTTAATTTTTCATGTTTTTTTGTTCATCTCGATCTCCGAGTCAGTGTCATGATCCAATGGTATATAGTCAACATCTTATTCAATATTGCTACCTTCAGAATCCACTTCTTTCTTCCAGTTTAGCGAAGTATCATCATGATGGTAATTCTAATATTTTCCCCTTTTTGAGGGCCTTACATTTGACCAGTATTGTACTATAAACAATATTTTCCTTGCTTTAACACATGTACTTGTCATGAATTAAATAATAGTATAAAACTACATACCAGAAAGGTACATAGATGCATATGAGCTGAAATGATGGGAATGCCATAATCTTGACCAATCATTAAGTCCCGCTGATCCAAATAACCAGGTTTCTGTGATTAAGGGTTTAGGGAAGTGGATTTCTATATCAAGTGGTATACAAATATGCCAATAAGCTGTAGTGCAAATAGGGGCTTATGACGATTAATCTTCAAACAACAATCTGCTCATAACAAATATTATAAAAGAAAAAACATTTATCTGTTCGGTATTGAAATGTATGAATCTGAATATAAATCAAATATTAAATCACTTTAAATAAATATGTTCTTCAACAATTTATTTTATTGTATATTTTATATGTAAAATTTTTAAATTTTGCATACAATAGTATAAAACCTTAGTAGTTTTGTTTTCTTCAATAAAAACTTCAAGGAAACTAATCAATACCATGAAATTCAATGATTACCCATACCTAACTACAAGCATTCAATGAATAAACTAGAATAACAATATTAACAAGTATTTAATTAGCCCCCAAAACAGAAAATATTTGTCTGTCACTAATTATTTCTAAATATATTTAGATTATGACCTGTATGTTTGTAGAATGCTAAAAGTTATAAGAATGGTTAATATTCATAGTACGATAATATCACTAATAAAAAATCAATTAAGCATGCATCTTGAGGAAGTAGAGCCCGAACATCAAGGTAAAAAGAGAAAAACTGTTAAGAAGGCATAAGGACCTTGTTAAGCCGCACAAGAGCACTTGAAAAATTTCCAGGAAAAACATTGCCATTGTAAATTTAAAAGGGTTTTTTCTGTGTCAAGAATAAAACTAATAAGCTTGTAAGTGAAGTAGTTTAAAAAGGGCGTGTTTTTGCCTAAAATTTTTAAAATTCTGCACCATAAACGGTGCATAATGTTCGTCATGCAAATCTATTGTTGTGACAATACTTACGAAAGTTTCCGTTTAGCGTCCATTCTAACGAACCTGATTCACTAATAACACTTTTCCTAGCAAACATACACAGCCGTAGCACAATTTTTTTACGCGAAAATCAAGATTTTCACAAAATTAGGTGCATATTTACAAAATTCTGCGTATCCTACTGGCGCAAAATAAGTAGAAATGTCATAAAATGTCAATAAAACGGTTGTAAAGGTGGCGCCAACTGAAAAGTGTGAAAATTCCCTGAATGTCAGCTGACAAATGTCAGACCCAAAGTCGTTAAAATACGAGGGAGGCTTTAAAAGTCAAACAATAAAAAATGTTTTTGTTCTAATCACTACATATTATGATATACACAGAGCGGTCTAAATATACTGTCTAATTTTATTTTTATTTATTCTATTTACAAAACTGATAATTGACAATTTTCTTATCAGAACTTTTAGGAATAAATTTTAAGTCGCTACAATTTTTAACATTTTTAGACTCTTGTAAAAAATTAGTTAAAATATATATTTTTAACACCGTAATTTTTAAAAATATTTTATTTATCGATTTTGATACTAATACTGCTTTCTTTATTATGGCTTTGATGCTAAGTCAAATTTGTCAGCTCTCCCCTTCCGGCGTCATATGAGCGATGTCGCTCATAAGCTTTTCACTTTTCCAAAGTAGAAAATCAAGCTCGAAGCTCTCAGAAATCGATTTCAAAAGTATAATGTGAAGCTAAGAAAATGTATGAATTGTAACTGTTAAAGCCAAGAGCTGCTACTGGTATTGGGTTCAACCGTTCACTATAACTACTGACGTTTCCCGCGGCGCGCGCATTCATCTTCGAGTCTACGAAAACACCATGTGCCCGACACCAAACGTAAAAACATCTGGTTATAGGAATCTTCCGTCGCAGCGCTTAGCTCCAGAAGAAAGATGCCATTAATTTAGCGTGAATCTATTCTCGATCTCCGAGGGTAAAAAACGCCCGTATAACTCCTCCAATCGCCAAACCCGAAAGAGCTAGCTATCACGAAACGTCCGCACTACTCGGAGATCGCGGAAAAGTGTTTAATCGATTTAAAATGCATGGGAAAATGGGTTAAATACCTTTTTCTCTTTCTCTACGTGAAAAAAGGGAAGGAATAAGCGCTAAATCAACGAATTAAAACGCAGAGTGGAAGAGAAAGGTACTAGAAATATTATTGTTATGTTCTCTCTCATGCATCCTGTTCTTTGTGGTTATTACTGCTTTTCGCTGCCACTAGTAGCTATAAGCTCGATGACTTAATATCTTAGAGCATGCGCCTGTTAGAGGTAGTCTTGCTGCTAAGCCATTGAAACTGTGCGTAAAATAAAAATTGTTAAGCCTACATGTCCATTGCCAAGCAGCAAGGCTGCGTGAGATAGATATATCTCTAGTATTTATCAAGATTTGTAAACTCTAGTTCAGAAATCTTGGTATTTATTTCCTTTTTGCATGCTAACCATTAAACATTGTGACGTATCTGGTATTAATACCAGTCTATCACCCAAATTCAGCTGAAAAAGTAAAAATTGACAGCTGTCAAATAGTCGGCGTCCAAACAATCTCTTGAAAACAAACAATTTTTTAATCCAAGGAAAATCTTTGATCATCCTTTTCCCGAACCGATTTTTACCAATCATTTAAGTGAAAATCTAAAGAAAAAACTTTAAAATGTCCATTGGAGTACCAATCAAAGTCCTCCATGAAGCCGAGGGCCACATAGTGACTTGTGAAACTATAACCGGCGAAGTTTATAGAGGAAAGCTGATAGAGGCCGAAGATAATATGAATTGCCAAATGACACAAATAACTGTTACTTATAGGGACGGAAGAGTAGCTCAATTAGAAAATGTTTACATTAGAGGGTCTAAAATTAGATTTTTGATATTGCCAGATATGTTGAAAAATGCTCCTATGTTTAAAAAGCAAACGAAAGCTGGAATGGCTGGTAGAGGAAAATCTGGTATACTTAGAGCCCAAGGTAATAAATAGAACAAGTTAAAAGATATATGTAGAGTACTTATAATCTTGTAAGTTTTGTACCAAAAAACTTACCTGTTTGTTTTGATTTGGTAACATAATCTTTAATTTATAAACGATTTTAAATGTATTTTACCTACAAAGACTTAAAACAATTCTGTTACTTATTAATAAACTTGTCCATGGTATATTTTAAGTGGCACAGTGCTTTTTTACTTTTTTATATTAGTCTTTTCTAATTTTTTTTTTTACTTTTTTAAAACTAAATCTTAAGAAGAAAATCTTCTTTTTTAGTGGCAAGGGGACGAGGGAGAGGTGGACCACCAGTTAGAGGCAGGGGCACTGCTCCATGGCAGAATCAGCAAGTTGGTCCGGGTGGGCGAGGACGATAATTTTAGAAAAAAACTTATCAGTGTTAATTTAATGTAATATTAGGATTTACAACAATTTCTGTATATAAAAGTATTTAAGAAAAATTTAATTTTGAACTGTATGGACATTACACCAATGTGTGGAAAGTTGTGACATGGTAATTATAGTTAATGAGCTGTAGTTGGTGATAGGTATTTTGATAATTCAAGGACAACTTCAAAATGAATCTTTGTTACAATAGGTAATCCATCTTTCTGTACATCGTAAGTGGTAATGTTCATTTCAATAACACATTTAAGGCCAGAATAAGGATTTTTTTCAAAGGTTTACCATTTAATATGGGAATTTTTGTAATTCCAAGAACTTGCTAAAAAATTAAACTCTTTTATAATATGTCAGTTTGTTATGATTTCATATTTTGGTCATTTTTGTTAAACCTAATTTGTGTTTTGTAGAACTTTTCACAAATTTTTCCAATAAACAAATATAAAAAACTAAAATTTTTGTTTATTTTTACACCAACAATAAACTTATTTTTTTATTTTAATGTTAAGTGTTAAATTTCCTCAGAAAGATGAAAACTTATTTTTTTAACAAAGTTTTTTTATTTTATTAGAGACCTATAATTTAAAACCTGAATGTATGGCAACAACCCCTAGTGTTAAATTTTCATAGGTAACCTGTCGAAATCCAGCTTCTTCAATCATATTTTTAAATGTTTCCTAAAAATAAAAGATTTTTAAATTTACTTAAAAGCATATTACTAGATTTCTCTCTACCTGATTTGGAAACTGTCTAATACTTTCAACTAAATATTGATATGGTTTCCATTGTCCTGCTATAAGTTGACCTAACACAGGTATTACTTGGAAGCTATACTGATCATACACCCTAAAATTGAACATTTTTTAGAATTTAATTTTTAGATGTGATAGTCTTATAATTCGACGGAGCCGGCTGCATGCACAAAATAACATGACTTATGCGGCGTTCCATTTAAACCTTGAAGTGCAAGCGAGAGCGCGAAAGAGGCACAATCGGCCTCCGCGTTCGACATCTGTTTCTCTCCTACTTTCAGGGGTCTGCCTTCTATACAATAATACATTTACATGTTTTCGTCAAGTAGGTAGTGCAGTGAAAAGTGAATGTGGTGAAAATTGTTTAATTTTCTTTTGCTTTTTAAAAGTTGGGAATGAATTGTTAATACCACATTTTACTTGTAGTTTATCTGTATAATTGTAAATACCTTATGACATTATCATGTAAATTCATTGTACGTAAACCGACTTTACAGACAACCAATTTTTTTTTTTTTTTAATTTTTTATGTTGCACACCGACAGTCACTCATTTTTTGTAAGACCAAGCAACAAATGTACATATTAAGTTTACTGCCTATGTAATATACCTAAATTAATAATTTGTTTTATCATGTGGAACACAACCAAATTTTAACAAAAGTGTTTTGGAATATCTACAACTGATTTTGCATTTTTAACTAACCATTGTGCAGCAGAGTATTCTAACTGACTAAACTCCAAGCATAAAAATCTGCCTCCTGGTTGTAACACTCTGTATGCTTCACTTAACACTTTATCCACATGTGTACAATTTCTTATTCCAAAAGCAATAGTATAGGCATTAAATGAATTATCTTTAAATGGCAACTCTTCAGCATTTCCTTAAAACAAGATAGCACAGGGTTTTACACAAAACTACATTTCAATACCAAAAAGAATAGGTAGTTGCACCAGTAAATGACCGGTAAATGTAATATAATAATGGTAATTAGGATTATTTTAACTGACACTATATTAGAGTGCTTACAATAATTTCTAAAAATTAATCCATCTGTCTATTTGACAAGTTCAAGATAAAAACACTATTTCCAATATTTGTGTTTTTTTATAATTTTTGTTTATTTACAGCAAAACGCATAACTCCAGTTAATGACTGCTGGGTTCCAGTTATGACCGAAATAAAACCAGTAAATGACCGGGCAAATTTTATTGACCAAAAACTACAAAATAATATTCTTCTAAATTCATAAATATTTTTTAATTTTAGGAACTTCATAAAGGTTGCCTTTACTACATGCTAACCGTGGGACTTAATTTTCTGGATATTATTGGTGTAGTTGTACCAAAAATGATCTACATTTTCTGGCCATTTTCAGTGTTGTGGATTACTTTTATGAATTACCCTTAGTTTAAACTTAGGGTATGTTTTGTTAATTATCACCCTTGGAAAGTAGTCCATATTATATCCTACTATTACAAATACTGTTACTATAGGTCTTGATTTCAGTCTGCTTCTAACAAGGAAACTATCTCAGGTATCCCTCGCTGATTTTGATGAAGCTGCAATATGTAGTACATTAAAAATAAGGCAAATATTTATTTTATCAGCCATTAAACACTTATAAGAGGTGAAATGAATGCCTGAAATTTCTCCCCAATTTTTTTTTCAAATATCTAGGGAATGAATTAAGATAATTTAAGATAATTTCACAATATCAATACCATAATTTTATTTATTAAAAATCAGCTTCTAGTAATTTTTTCTTAAGATAGTTGAAAAAAACTAATGGTGGCTTGCATTCCACCCCTTAAAAGTTTTAATGGCCAATAAAAAATATTTGTCTCTTATATTTTGATGTACTACAACATATTGCATATTGCAGTTTTTCAAAATCGGCGAGGGACACCTGGGATAGTTTCCAGTTTGCATGTAGGTCTATTTTCATGTAATTTTTTAGATGTGCCAGAGTACTAATATTTCTTTGTTCTTTTGCGTCTTCCAATATTTTTCCACGTTTCATCTAATTTATTTAATAAAACTGAAGATTGTTTTGTATAAACCGCTAAAATAGGGCCACAAATTCGGTTAATTTTGGGTTAACCCTCTATATTGGCTTTTTATACATGCCTAGGTAAATTATTATAATAAATACATCTAGTGAAATAATAAAGAGGATATGGTCATTTACTGGAATCAATAAGAAATCCAGAAAACCAGTGAATGACTGCTGGTAGTCATTTACTGGGTTTAGTATAATTTATTAAGCCAATGTATGACCACCTATTATTTTGTAGTTAAATTATTATTAACTGTTTTTTTTTTTTTTTTTTTAAATTATACATTTTTATGCTTTATAGGCAACTTTACAATATACTTAGTAAAATATGATGCCCTAACAATTTTTTAAAAATATTTCATCAGACACATACAACACACTCACCATATTATAATTCCTAACAACCTATAAGACAATGCACTTCACTACTTTTCACATTTTTTTGGCAAAATAAAGAATTTAGTTACAGTGTGGGCACTTTTGAATATTATTTGTGATGGTTAGAAAAATTATTTTAATACTTAACATTGACCTTCAGAAGAAATGCAACCTTATAAATTTAAATATTATTTAAAAACGGACATTCATTGGTGCCCGGTCATTTACTGGTGCATTTACCATACAAATATTATATATTTTATAAAATTGAGGTGCTAGTTTTAAAGTGTACAATCTCCAATATTAGATTGTAATATTATATTTTATTAAAAAATTAACAAAGAACCTATACATTGAAAGTATTGCATTTTTCCTTAAGTTTGAACGATCTTTTATGGATGTAGCCATACCCTAAAAAAATCATTTATTTAAATTACACTCTCAAAATGAAGAATGTATAGGATGACCACATTTTCAAGTTTCGAAAACAAGACAAGTAAAGTTAGATGTACTTTTTTGGTTTTTCCCCAAACATTTCTTTAAGAGCAAAAAAAGGCCCTACCTTTAAAATGTTGTTCTTTTAGTCAAAACTAACCCTCTTTACATGCAGTCCCAATGCAGGTCAGGATGGTCACTTTAAGAATGTACACTTTGAAACTGGACCTCCCCGATTATCCTACATAAATAATATGGTATTTTACCTTCTTGCCAAGTGATCATATTTGGGTCATGTTTTAAAGTTTTACTACGTACTTTACCAACTTCTAACATATGTGAATTGATATCAGTAATGGTTACATGACAGTCCTTAATGTTATTTGTATTTACATAGTTAATAAACCTAAAGGCTATATCACCTAAAATATATAAAAAAACTATATCAGAATTCTTTAAAAGAAGTTTCTGATTCTTTTCAATTTCTTGAACTTTTGAAAGAGGAACTTCTTATAAAAATGAAAAATATGTATGTTACAAAAATTCAAATGTGGTGCTGGGAATTAAGAGAAAAATTATTTTCTTATTAAACAATTATTTTTTACTTACTTACTTACTTATTGAGAAAAACTATAAGAAGTTTACTATGGACCTGCAAGAGGTCCGTGGGCCAGTGTTTAAGTAATGCTGTTTTTAATGTACAACACAAAAAAATAGCAAATTCAAATATGCATTAGTTTCAAAATTTTAGGTCTTACCTGTACCCCCAGCAACATCTAACAACTTTGTGTTTTTTGCAGGACTTAGACTACACATAAAGTAGTCCTTCCACAATCTGTGAACACCTAATGACATAGCATCATTCATTATATCATAATCCTTTGCTACATTTTCAAATACTTTGTGAACTAAAAAGAAATGGCCCTGTTAAAGATAAAAATGGGTATATTAAAGTTCTAGTTTGTACCGTTGCCCAAAATGATGAAATATCATAGCTATAAGCCAAATAATAACTTCGTGTATTAAAGAAATTAAATAAAATGGATTTGCTGTCAGTATTTTAATAAAACTTTAGAGTATTCTGAAAACAAAAATAAAAAGGACCAATTTATGGGCAAAATTTATTTATATTTTTATGAATTCGTATTTTTGCTTTTTGATCACTATTTCTGAATATTTATTCAAGAAAATGTTCTTAGATTTTTAGGGATAGTTAAGTCAATACCTTTTTCCTGTTTTTCATTTTCCTTAACCGTCTCAAAACCAAAATGTGTGTGTTTCTCCTCAATGTGTGATTGGGTTGCTAACTGTCTTAAGTTTTTGCACATTTTTGCGTAAATTTATTAAAAATTAAAGTTTTTGATAATCTCAGAGACATATTTTGAATTTTAAGGTTAAATTTTCATAAGTGAATTTGAACTACTTTTAAGGCATTTTTGGGTGGTGTCTCTGTTTCTTAGCTTTGGTTAGATTAAAAATTTCGGTTGTTACTTAAAAATGCTTTATATTTTGTGATCTAACCCTTCGAGCTTATATCGGCTAGAGTAGCCGCGCAAACACCGTGTGTAAAAAAGAAAAAAATGTAGTACCTCTCTTCCATGCTTCGTACGTTGTAGTGGAGAAAGTATTGGTTAAAAGGGGCACTTGCTACTCCTTTTCGTGCAATTAGTACACGGAGAGAGTGGGAAAGGCAACTAACCAGACTAAATTCATCTTTTTTCCTCGTATCGGTGCTCGTACAGGTGAGCGGCAAAGCTGCGTCTAGGGGTTAATCGCTCGAAGATCTAACCATTCTAACCTCTATTTAGTTGTGTTTGACATCGATTTGTTGATGGCCGCCGAATATTGGCCGCTGTAATTTGATTTTTTTATTTTAAGCCACATTTAACGCTATTTTGTGCTTTTTGGGAAACATTCCTTAAGGGTAATTTGCAATGGCTCTTCGTACATATGGAGATAAACCTGTTAGCTTTCAGCTAGAAGAAAATGGAGAATATTATTGTGTGGGATCTGAGGTAAGCTAACTTAAAGGTTTTTTAAAAATAACAAAAATACTCCTTCTTTTCTCATTTCTTACAAAAATTGCTGCATCGATCCTTGCTAGGAAGTGAAATACTTGTTTGTCATCCACTTCATTATTATCGCAAGTAATCCATAATTATTATCTTGCATCAAAAAACTCTTTTCTCTACCATAAGGGACTTATTTGTACTCCTGTCCACTACAGATCATACATTTAATCACTTTTTGTAGGTTGGAAACTACCTCAGACTTTTAGAGGTTCACTCTACAAAAGGTACCCTGGCATGTTCAGAAGATCAATCACAAATGAGGAAAGAAAAAGACTGATTGATCTAGGACTATCTCAGCATTGTCTTGCAAGCAGTGTTTCTTTGCTTAGAGCCTCAGAAGTTGAAGATATTATAGAGGGCAATGATGATAAGTAAGTAAATATTGGTTCTGGTTCAATATAGGAATAGGAATACTATGCTTAAATACACAGGTGGTTCTTTATAACATGAACTTTGTTGCTTTATCCTTATTTATCTTTGGTTTAGGTAACAGTACTAAATACATATAATTTTTAAAACAATTCAATATATTATTTTTAGATATAAAGCTGTATCAGTGCACACAAGTGATCCACCCTTACCGAGAGAAGGAAAGAGTAAAAAAACTTGCAGTGGGTACCTTCTTTACCAAATTCAAGTCATCTGGATGCTGTACCACAAGCTACTCCTATAAACAGAAACAGAGTAGCTGCTAAAAAGTTAGTACTAAAATGTTATGTTTAATGTTATACTAAATTTGTTTGTCTATATCTATATAACATTTATTAAAATTATAATTGTAGGTAAGAACATTTCCATTATGTTTTGATGATACCGATCCACAGATAAACATAGAAAATGCATGTCAACAAGAAGTTTTGGTGCCTATTCGACTGGACATGGAAATTGAGGGTCAAAAGTTAAGGGATACTTTCACATGGAATAAGAATGGTAACTTTTTTGTCTTCTAGAAGCTCAAAAAGCTTCTGCGTATTAAAATTCATTTAAGTTACATGAAATGTGCATTTTAGAGAGCCTTATAACTCCAGAACAGTTTGCAGAAGTTCTTTGTGATGATCTCGATTTGAATCCACTTACTTTTGTTCCTGCAATATCTCAAGCTATTCGTCAGCAGCTGGAAGCTTTTCCTAATGACCCACCAAGTATTATTGAAGAAAATTGTGACCAAAGAGTTATAGTGAAGCTAAATATTCATGTTGGCAATACTTCATTAGTGGATCAAGTAAGTAGACATTTTTTCAAGCATTTTTAAATGTTTTGATTAGCAGCTTTTTTCACAAATTCGTTTTTTTCAGGTTGAATGGGACATGAGTGAAAAACAGAACAACCCAGAAGAGTTTGCATTGAAGCTATGTGCAGAGTTAGGACTAGGAGGAGAGTTTGTCACTGCTATAGCATACTCAATTAGAGGGCAATTGAGTTGGCATCAAAGAACATATGCTTTCAGTGAGGCTCCTTTGCCAACAGTTGAGGTTCCATTTAGGTAAGAATATAATTAAGTATCACTAAACTACCTAACCCTCTCTTTTTAATGAAAATTAAAGTTTTATTGTTTAGTTTTTTTATTAACATAAATAAGATGTAAGGCATTCATTAATTTTGTTTTTATTTAGGACACCATCTGATTCTGATCAGTGGGCTCCGTTTTGGAAACACTTACTGATGCTGAGATGGAGAAAAAGATCAGAGATCAAGATAGAAACACCAGAAGGATCAGAAGGTTGGCTAATACCACACCCGGTTGGTAGACATGCATAATATTTAAAGGAAGATTTTTTAATTAAAATTTTTATATGTATGTTTAAAGTGAATCTTTTCTAGAATTAAATTAAATATATCAGTATCACTAGATTATAGACTAAATGTAATACATCATAATAAAGTTTTTCAGTGTTTAGTAGCTTTTTTCTTTGTGATCGCTTGATTTAAAAAACAACAGTTACTAAAAATAGGAATTAATTGTAAAAGTGTCAACTATTGCTAATAAACATCATACGCTTTTTGTCAAATTTGGGGTTATTATAAGGTTATTATTAAAGTCCAAGATACGAATAGGAAACAACCTGCCATGATGGGTTTACCTGATAAAAACTATTTTATTAGAAATATAGTATTTTTAAACAAAGGTATTGCTACAAGGTTGCCTAAAAAATTATGGTCAAAGCTGGATTTAAATAAAAAAAAAAAAATTTGACACCCTGTATAATGGCAACCCCTTTTTTAATACATTCTAAGGCTGTTTATATGTTTAAATAATACAGAATATATATTATATAAACTAGTTAGAAAGCTATCGACACCTTAGCACCACATTTCTCCTGCTATGGGGTCCTTCAGCCTGCAATTTTATTTTTCTACTCTTTCTTAAGTTTAGTACGTCGATAGTTATTATTGATTTAATGCTACGTTGCCAAACACTTTAGTTTTTCTGTAAGTTTAAATTTTTTAATCCAAAAACCACATTAACATATGAGTATGAGATACACTTATCCAAACCATGAAAAATTAAAATGAGTTTTAGCATAACCAGGACCGAAGAGGGCGGTACAAATTAATTTTGTGTCTAATTTTTTTACATTTAAATTTTAATAAAGTTTTCAACTGTATTGAGTTTCGTAAAAGGCGACAACATCGCCTTGTTGACAAAGGTCACTTGACGTTTACTTTTAAAGGTTAGAATTGGGTAGTTGACACTGCTTCAACGAATTCACTGCTTACAAATTACTCAGTTTTTCAAATTGTATAACAATGTTTTTGTGAATATTACTGCAGTTAGGGCAAAAGCGGGTAAGTTATGTGACATACTTTAATAATATAAGTGATTTTTATAATATATCTACGAATAACGGTGATTTTTAAATTATTTATTGTACTAGAAGCACAAACATAATACCTAATCTATATGACATGTAAAAAACAAGGTTTTATGATAAACATTACATAATTTTGTAATGAAAATGTGGTCGAGTTAATTAAGAAGGCCAAGCAAGTTAATAAATTTTATTTGTGATTGGGTGCACAATGGAAAATTTAAGGAAACCATTCACAGTTTTCTATTTTATATTTTAAATTTTTCTAGACCTTAAGATAACTATGTATTATTAAATCTTCACAAGAAATAAAATCATTATCGCAATTTTTTGAAGTACAAGATTAAAAGTTTCAATATGGAGCATGGTAGTAATAATAATAAGTGAAGAGTCATCGCGAATAATGTTGCAACTTACATTTTATCAACTTTTATGTGAAGAAAAACATCTGTGTATATATGAATTATTCACGCTTTATGAAATGAAATAGTGAGGGATCCCTGGACCATTTTTACAAGTATCATTACTAACAAGCTAATTTTTCGTGAGTAGCTTCATTTTGACGAGATGCCTAACTTTTTTTACAACCATTTTCGTTGGTGGTAGCTTACAGGGGTAAAAGGAATTGAAAATTGTGTTAATTTGGCAGATATCAAAAATTTTTTACTAACAGGTATTTTCTCTCCTAATTTTTAAGATAATTATCCAAATAAACCGAAAAAGATATTTGTTCTACAAAATTTAAGGTTTCATCAAAGAGTCCCCTACCACCAACATGTATGGGGAACGATGTCTCGAAAAATAACTACTAACCAGCTGATTTTTTTCTGTTGTAAATAATAGGTAAGTAGGTAATTGTCTAGAAAGTGGGAGCAACTCCGATTTGGACGAAATTTGGCATATGGGGGTTTTTGGGGCGCTGATCACGAATCTTAAAGAATTTTTGGTAATTTTCTAGAAACCTGCGGCAACTCCGATTTTAACGAAATTTGGTATACGGGGGTTTTGGGGCGCTGATCACGAATCTGAAAGATTTTTTGACGGAAACGTTTTGTTCTTGAGATATTCATCATCAGACTTAAAATTTAAACTAATCCTATTTTTACAATATTCACCCTTCTTTTTGCACACAATTCTTGATTTAAAGCTAAAGTGGCACACAATAGTTGATTTTCATCTTTTAAAACCCCGTTTTTTTACGTATTTTATATTATTTTTGCATTAAATTGCATAGCTATACTTTGACTTATTTCAATCCCAGTGTGCCATGAAGCCCTACGTGTATGTATGGTTGCCACATTATCAAAGAAAAGCAACGCAATTTAATGCAAAAATAATGTAAAAAATGTAGAAAAACTGGGTTTTAAAAGGTGAAAATCAAATATTGTGTGACACTTTAGCTTTAAATCAAGAATTGTGTGCAAAAGAAGGGGGAATATAGTGAAAATTAGCTTAGTTCAAATTTGAACTTTGATGATGAATATCTCGAGAACGAAACGTTTCCGCCAAAAAATCTTTCAGATTCGTGATCAGCGCACCAAAAACCCTCGTATACCAAATTTCGTTAAAATCGGAGTTGCCGCAGGTTTCTAGAAAATTACCGAATTTTTTTCAGAAACGTTTTGTTCCCGAGATATCCATCATCAAAGTAGAAAACCAAACTAAACTTGGTTTAACTATATTCCCCCTTCCTTTTGCACACAATTCTCGATTTAATGCTAAATTGGCCCACAATTTTGATTTTTATAATATTAAAATAAACAGAAAATATGATTTTTAAACTTGAAAATCAGCTGTTGTGTTCCACTTGAGCCCTAAAATCAAAAATTGTGTGCAAAGAGAAGGGGAATATAGTAAAAATAAGATTAGTTTGATTTTCCAGTTTGATGATGGATATCTTGGGAACGAAAAGTTTCGGAAAAAAAATTCTTTTAGATTCGTGATTGGCGCCCCAAAGAACCCTCATATGCCAAATTTCGTCAAAATCAGAGTTGCTCCCACTTTCTAGACACCAAATAATATTTATAGAATTTAACACCCACATTGTTCTACAAATTGTGAGGTACGTTATCCTGGTTTTTTAATATTTATCAAATCAACATACCTAATTTCTGCTACCCCTGTATGCTACTACCAACGAAAATTGTTCTAAGGAAAAAAGTTGGTTGTCTCGTCAAAGTAAAGATACTCACGAAAAATTTGCTTGTTAGTAATTACTTGGAAAAATGGTCCAGGGATCCCTAACTAAAAATGAAAAACTCTGTGCAATCCTGACAGTCACAATGTTCTTTTCTGCCCTTAGGAATAACTTTACAAGATTTATTCATTGTTCAGGCTAAAGAGTACTAAAAAAATTGATTAACGTTGTAACTGCTTCTTAACTTACAAAGTTTTTTTATAACTTTCACCTTTTTCAATATACTATAGCTTCTGTGATACTATACAGGGTGTTTCCTAATTGCGGGAAGAAAGTTTGAGGGTGTATTTCTCAGCAAATTTGATGAAAAAAGTTTATACAGGGCAGAGTTGGGTCGAATACTGAAAATCGGTATTCGAATACAAATACGAATACCAGAAAAGAAAGTATTCGAATACCGAATATTTAAATACTTGCAAGAAAAAGTATTCGAATACTCCGTATTCAGGAACACCCGGAATCCCGGAATCGGTATTCGAATACTAGACAAAAAACAAGTCCCTACCTAATTTTTCCCTACTTTTTGTTCCCTTTGGGTATTCTACTCGTGACAATTTCAGTATTCAAATTCTGCCGAATACCGAACACACAAATGTATTCGAATACTCTCGAATAGTATTCGATTAGGACCCAACTCTGATACAGGGTTATTTTTAAGTTGATGTATTCCTCTTAACACAGAATGCAAGAAAATAAGTTAATTGTCTCTAAAGTGGGAGCAACTCCGATTTTGACGAAATTTGTTATATTGGGCTTTTGGGGCGCTGAGCACGAATCTGAAAGAATTTATTTTCGGAAACGTTTCGATCTCGAGATATTCGCCATCAAAGTTGAAATTCAAACTATCCTTATTTTTACTATATTTTCCTTTTTTTGCACAAAATTTCTGATATAACAGTAAATTGGCACACAATGTTTAATTTAACATTAAAAAATCCTTTTAAAACAGTTTTTTTTATTTGATTTTATGCTTTTATTTATTAATATAAAAGGTTCACTTTAAATCAAGTCGTCATGTCTGCAATCATTCATAAAATATTTGGAATTTAATAAAAAACACATGTAAAAATGTTCATAAAATATTGTGTGCCAATTTAGTGTTATATCAAGAATTTTGTGCAAAAAGAAGGCGGAATATAGTAACAATAAGGATAGTTTGAATTTCAACTTTGATGATGGATGTCTTGAGATCAAAACGTTTCAGAAAAAAATCGTTCAGGTTCGTGATCAGCATCCGAAAAATCCCCAAATACCAATTTTTATCAAAATCGGAGTAGTTCCCACTTTCTAGACAATTATCGAAAATAAGAACATTGTTCAAATAAAATTATGTTCACAAATGCTTCGTTTCCGAAATTCAGGGTGTTGAAGTTTTAAGAAAAAATTACTTTTTATCATAACTTTCCTACCACTACCAGATATGTCCACAAATTTTGGTACACTTCTTTTCACCATTACATTACATTTTTTTCTGTAAAAATTTTTGCCATTGGGGTTTGAACAAGATTTGTATTGAAATTTTTTCCAAACAAAAGTATGACACTGCTTTTTCCTCGAATCAATATTATTTTCGAAATATTTTTTTATTTTGAAGTTCATTTGGTCTCTTGATATTTTTTTAGTACGACGAAAGGTTTCGTCGCTATGTACGCATAAATCCGATTCGATATCGGATAGGACGTCATGTCAAACATTTAATAAATCAGTCAACCCTAAGACAATCGAGTCTGATCGAGTCTGATGATTAAATAGTAGGATGTGTGCAGCCGGCTTAAAATGAAACAAAACAGTCACTTTTAAACAATTATTTAATTACAGGTGCTTCACAAGTTGTATTATATGTTGCTACAATTTAGTGTTGATACTATTTCCATTCCATATTAGCAACAAACACGATCAACACATTTTAGACCTTCTTTGCATCCAGGCTCCATCAAAACCCCGGCACATAATATAACCTTCGTCTTAAAATAAAAAAAAAAACAAAGAAATCTGCCTGATAAAACTTTGTATTCGTTAAATTTAATAAAGATAAAAGTTTTTTTGATTTTAAAAATTCCACATATTTTCACAATGTTATAAGCTTCATAGGAC
This sequence comes from Listronotus bonariensis, assembly GCA_014170235.1. NCBI lineage: Eukaryota > Metazoa > Arthropoda > Insecta > Coleoptera > Curculionidae > Listronotus > Listronotus bonariensis. The sequence goes on along the minus strand of JACEGR010001380.1, from coordinate 153,574 downwards.
TTTTTTCGTCTAGCAATTGAAGAGGGGTTTGACTTTTAAACTTTTATTATGCCTTTCTTTTAAATAATTTCAAAAAATTGTGGTAAAATTTAGGATGAATCGGAGCAAAATTAACGAAGGAACAGCGGTTTACGTCACCACGCCTCACTCATGACTCTTATGAATGTTAAATTCCAAATTTTTTAGTGCTCAGAACTTTAAATGGCTTTTCCCACAACTCACGTTTTCAAAGTCAGTGTCCATTATAATTTTAAGACTACTGCACCGATCCTTTTGAAATTTTGACCACTATTTATTTCCATAATTTTTAAGATTACGCTAAATAGTTATTTATTATACAAGGAAAAAAGTTTTATATTTCAGTTCGATGTTGTATTGTCCCCCGACGCGAAGCGAAGGGAGACGATAAACAGAGCTAAAATCTAAAATTTTTCCCGTGTATAATACACTATTTTTTGTGACGGGAAAAACGACGACTTAATGTTATAAAAACATATTATTTAAATATATTAAAGTCAGAAAATTATGTAAAATTTAAAGTTTTTAACATCGTGTCGGCTGTGGTATTTAAAACAACAATTAGTCCTTGCATAACTATGAAAACCTAGAAAGAAGTTATTAAATATCCGTCAATGTAATTTTTTGACTTAACAGATTTAAATTAATAAGTTAAAACTAAAAGTCCTTGTAAAGTGGTTATTTTAAATACTATAATGTTAAAAAATGTCTGATTGTACTTTGGATATAAAGAAAATGCAAGTTTAATATAATATTCTAAAATTAAATATCTTCCTTAAATTACGCGTGTGTTTGTCCGGGAAAAAAGTACTCACTTTTTTCCCGGACATACATACACGTAAGTAAAGGCAAATGTTTAATTTTAGAATAATTTATTATACAGAACTTACATTTACCTTATATTAGGAGTCCAGTCAGATACTGTTCATCTTTATAATATTCCTAATAATTACTAAACGAACGCTTTTAGTGTAAACTTTTAATTTTAATACGTCAAATTACAAAATTACATTGACAGATTCTAAATAATTTCCTTAAGGGTTTCCATAGGTCTAATTGTGTTTTAAATATACCAGTTGACAAGTTTAAAACTTCAAATTTTACATGATTAATTTTCGGAATTTAATATATTTTTTTAATAATAGGGCATCGTTTTTCCCATCACAGAAAAAATAGTGTATTATACACGGGAACATTTTTAGATTTTAGCTCTCGGTTTATTGTCTCTCTCTGCTTCGCGTCGGGAGTCAACATAACCTCGCACTAAAATCTAAAACTTTTTTCCCTTGTATAATAAAGAACTATTTATTTTAATTTGCTAATATTTCTAAATTCAATAAAAACAAATGGGTCAATTATTTACTCAAAAATAGTTTTTTACTTTAATATGCTTCCAAAAAGTGAAAAATTAAAGCTTCTAAAAACCCTTTCTGTGTTACCTAGAGAAAACAGTTATTATCTAACGAATGAATTTAAATTCTTGAATTTCACGTGGTCCAGCATCAAGATATATTGGCCACCGTAATTCAGCTTTTTTTTAATAGATATTTTAACTATGTTATCAAAAAAAAAAAAAAAAAAAAAATACCAAACCAATATTAAGAAGTATTTCAGAAAGTTAATATTTTTGTGGGCAGTACATAAAAATCCAAAGATATATAGACATTTATTAAATGTTAAATAATAAAACTTCTTGTATATTTAAATACACGTTTAGCCAAATAAAAAGGTACATAGGCAATGCGTGGAAAGGAGACGGTCTGTTGCGTATAGAAGACTAACAAATTCAAGATTATGTAAAGAATGCTGGCATGTATACAAGATGGCGTATAAGTACCGCTTTGTTGTTGCTTTACTGGTCTATATACCAGTGGCGACGCCAGCTTTTTGGTTTAGGGGGACCGAAGATTTTTAGGAGTGGTCAAATTATTTTTTCCTAAGAAAATTTTCGAGGGCCAAAAAAGGGTTCCTTACTAATAAAAACCCTTACTTACTCCACAGAAATGTTCTTGTTCCGCAATAAATTTGAGGAGCGAAAAAAAGTCCTCCCCTATAAAACTCTTCAGTTTCTTAGTCCACAATAATGTTTTCTCTACTGTGTATGTTTTTGTATCACGCCACTTCTAACTATGGGTGCCCGGGCGCATATTAAGTAACAGGAGACGCGCTAGACTTCCAGCGGCTCTTCGGCTCTTTCCGGATTTTCCCCGCGGTGATTTGAAGCGCTACAAATGGTCATAAAAACTGTAACGTGGGGGTCATGGTTAGTTAACTATTTTTTTATTTATTTATTAAGGAATTTAAAAAGGATTTAACTAACTAGAACTAACCATGACCCAACAGCAGACGTTCCCAAACAGAGGCGTATTTACCAAAAGGCTGAGTAGGCTGAAGCCTAGGGCGGCGTTTTTAGGGGGATTTACTACTTATAAATAATTTAGTGGATTTGGATTTTTATTTTGTACGTAGAAATGAAAGTGAGGACCTTTTTTTTGTTTGCTCGTCAAAATTATTTTCAAGGAAAAAGGATAAAAATAGGGGCAGCGCGAAAATAATAGCCTACGGGCGGCAAATGTGTAAATGCGCCTATGATCCCAAGCTTCTGGTTTGATTCTGCTTTCGTTTCTATGTCTCATGATCCAGAGAGAGAATACTATATAATACACCCTGTATATGTCTATTCTTCTTTTTCGGATAAGCAAATACATTAAATAATATCATGCCATAATCATTACAAGAGATTGTTGTTTTGTTTTATGTTATCGCTTTTTAGTCACACACACACACTTGATGTTGGGCAAGGTTAAACATTAGCTGTTATTTTATCCTTCAAATGTTTTAGATATTTTGGTGGCTTTTTTATGGATATCTAAATTATTTGGTAAGTTTTTTTTTGTGTTGTTAAAAATTTTAACGCCTTCTTATGTTAAAACATTAGATGCTTTCATTAAGACTTTTTAATATCACAAAAACCTGATTTCTTTCGAAAATTTTCTTATCTAGCCGTAAGATGGCGAATGTAATTTCAACCAAGTTTAGAGCAGGTACTAAAAACACATGTAACACGATTCTGGGTCTGATTTTTACATATTAAATTTAAGTTTCTCTTACGCCAAAACCAAGGAATATATATATATATATATATATATATATATATATATATATATATATATATATATATATATATATATATATATATATATATATATATATATATATATATATATATATATATATATATTATGACTTTGCTTTTGTAGAAATTTAAGCCATTTTCCATGATTTTGGAAAAAATTAATGAATGATTTATATATATATATATATATATATATATATATATATATATATATATATATATATATATATATATATATATATCGGTTTTATAACGTTCTGCGCCGTCTTCCGATACCCAATCGCCACTGTTGTCGATCATTCCATTCATTATCCGCCAAGCCTCTCTCCCTCATTTCAGTTTGTACCCCTTCTATCCAGCTTTTTCTGGGTCTGCCTCTTTTTCTTCTTCCTGTGGGGGTCCACTTTAAAATCCTTTTGGGTAATCTTTCTTCTTCCATTCGTTAAACGTGGCCATACCATCTGAGTTGTTTTATCTTTACATCTTCCACTATGTCTAGGTTGACTCCCATTATGTCCCTTATAGTGTCAGTTGGTACTTTTTCTAGGCGTGATTTACCTGCCGATCTTCTCCAGAAATCTATCCCTAGTACTCTAAGTGATTTCTCGGTTTTTTCTTTCAGTGGCCAAACTTCACTACTGTATGTGACTATAGATTTTACTATAGAATTATATATTCTGTGTATGTTTTTTTACGAAATGGTCCCAGAGTATACTATTTAACATTCCTATTGCCTTTCTTCCTTGCGTGCAGCGTTCTTAAATTGCTTTATCTAGAGTTCCGTCGTCTGTGATGTTTAATCCCAGGTATTTATATTCTTTGCAGTGCCTTATCCTTTGTCAATTTTCTAGTACCAGGTCTTGGTTTATTCCACCATGCACATATATTCTGTTTTATTTATATTTACCTCCAGCTCCCATTTGCGGTATTCTTCAATTATTTTGCGGGTCATATATTCTATGTCTTCATAATCTTGGGCTATCAGTATCTGGTCGTCAGCAAAACACAGTGTGAAGAGTAGGGTGTCATCGTCCAGTGGTATACCCATGGACCCACTTTCTTTTCCAAGCTTTTAGTACTTGTTCCAGGTATATTTTGAAAAGTGTTGGAGAGAGACAGCAGCCCTGTTTTAGACCTTTATTTATCTCAAACTGTTCTGAAAGCCTATTTCCCACTTTTATTTGGGCCATACTACCACTGTAGAGGTTTTTTATAGCTTTTAATAAGTTTATATTAATGTTTGTTTTTTCCAGTGCTTCCCATAGCTTAATTTGGGGTACAGTGTCATAGGCTTTCTTGAGGTCTATGAAAAGTAAATGGAGTTCCTGATTAAAAGCTACTTTTTTGTCCATAAGTTGGGTTAGGCAATATATATGATCTATAGTTGATCTGCCTGCACGAAATCCTGCTTGTTCTTCAGCCTCCATGTCCCTATATTCATTTTCGATTCTATGCTTTATTATCTTCGTGTATACTTTTCCAATAGTACTGGTAACCGATATTCCACGATAATTATCACAGTTATTTTTGTCTCCCTTTTTATGAACAGTTGACAGATAAGCTATTTTCCATTCGTTTGGAAGGGTCTCGCCATTTAAACACTTAGTAAAGAGTTCTGCCAGTAGTGCGAATAAGGATTTTGTTCCACATTTTAATAGTTCTGCTGGGATGTCTCCTGGTCCGGGCGCTTTTTTATTTTTAAGATGTTTGCAGGCAAGATTCACCTCCTTAGCTTGTATTCTAATTGGGGATCCTACTGTTGTTACGTTCATACCCACATTTTCATCAGCTTGAAACTCCTCTCGATCTTCTGTTAGCAATTCCTGAAAATAGTTTTTCCAATGTTCCATTACAATTGAGGACACGATATCTTTTTTTTACCCTGTCTAAGACTTTATTAAAAATCTCCAGCTTTCCGAACTTTTTGCACCTCCGATATGAGTGTTTAAGTGGTTGCATTTCTTTTCCCAGCTTTCGTTTTTCTTTTAGTTATACTTCTTCGAACTCTAGCTTGTGCCAGTTTGTATTGATTTTTGTCAGAATTTATTCTTGTGTTGAGGAATTTTAGATATTTACGTCTTTTATCTTTTATTTCCTCTTCTATTTGGGAGTCCCACCAGTAGGGCTTAGTATTTCTATCTTTCTCGTAATAGCCCAAAGCTTCTGATGCTGCTTCATGTAAACATTTATTGATGTGTTCGTTCATTTCTGCTGTGCTTTCAAACGCTTGCTTTGTTTGAAGTTTTTGGTCCAGTCTGTCCTGGTACAATTTTTTGGTGCTTTCATGATCTAGGCTATCGAGATTGTATCTTGCTGGGGTAATTATTATATTTGTATTACTGACATTACCTTGAACGCTCGTGTTTTGGGCGTTCTTACCCCGCAACACTATTTTGGCCTTAACTATGTAATGGTCACTTCCACAAGTGGTCCCCCGGTGCACTCTGACATCGTGCATTTCCAGTTTTGATTTTTGCTTTATTATCACATAGTCGATTATTGATTTTAGATTTCTTGTCTGTTGTGTCCAAGTGTATTTGTGTATATCCTTATGTTCATAATAGCCATTTGATATCTTTAAGTTGTTTTGTTCACACACTGCTATTAAATGCCTTCCATTATCGTTGACTGTCTCTTCTCCGTATTTTCCAACAACTCTGTCATTATCTTTTCTCCATACTCTTCCATTCAGATCTCCCATTAGGATTATTTCTCTCGTCCCCCGATTTTTATGATTTCGTCATTTACCTGTTCAAAGAAATCATCCTTTGCCTGTACTAGCGCATCTTCGTTTATCTCATAGCATCCAATAATTGTAAGTCTTTTTCCATGAATAGAAAGATTAAGTTTTATTATTCTTTCGCTTATGGCATCCCAGGACGATATATATTTCCTAAGATTCTTTTTAATTAGGAGAGATACTCCTTGCTGGGCTCGCTTCTCTTTAGGTACGCCACTATAAAAGTGGTCATAGTATCCGAGATTTTCCGATCCTTGTCCCGTTCTCTTTGTCTCGGTTATAACCGCTATGTCAACCTTCATGTGTTTAAGTTCAGATTTAATTTCGTTAACTTTTCGAGAGAGGCCTTGTACGTTCCATGTTGCCAAAATCGTCATCCTTTTCCGTAGCTTGATTCGTTTCCGTTTATCCGATCCACTCCGAGGCTCTGTATTGGGTATGAATGATTTTTATAAGGGGTGTAATTTTAATGATAAAGGTGAGAATAGAATTCTTAAGTGGATTTATAAAGTGTGTATTAGTCTTAGTTTAATTAAGGAATAAAAGAAAGGACTTGTTTACCAAAAGTAACCATTCGTAGGTGTGTATTAGTCTTGGGTTTAATTAAGAAATAAAAAAATCTTATCAAAAACATTTTATGGCTCGTACATCCCTGGTCGAAAATGTACATGTTCTTATCTGACCCTTTTCTTGGGCAGGTAGACGAAGGGATTCTGGTCGAAAATACGCCCGCCGCTGTAAGATTACTAAGTGGTTCACAAGGTGCAAATAAATTGTCACTTCATGGCCATTATCGTTATTATAACGCTTATCATTATCCTTTGTTTTATATGTTTGGAGGGTATAATAAAGGAGTACCATCTTAATGTATTAAAAAGTGCAAGCATGTTAAAAGATTTTTAACCAATGAGCATAAAAAGAAATGGATTATTAGAGTAACATACAAAAAGGAAAGACAGATATTTACAAGCTTCATTTTAGTATTGCTCACCTTTGTCACATACAGTGTGTCCCAGGATAGGTGTTACAAGAGGACAAATGGACCAAAAATTTTTGAATTTTAAACAAAATTTTAAGTAAACTGGTCGCATGGTCCAAAACTAATAAATACAAAATTATACTTTAATTTGTATTATACAGGGCGAGTTATAACTAAAAATATGAAAAATTTCCAGGAACTAACTACTTTTATTTCTAAGAATTGAACAAAATTGTATAAGTAAATCTTGTAGAGACTTGAATTTTATGTCAAAATTTGAAGTTAAAAAATAAGATTTAAAAAATGTAATTGTCATTTTTTTACATTACGCATTACAACTTAAATATTGGGCAAAAGGGAGAAAAATTTTAAAGTAAATTTAATAATTTTAAATATTTTTTAAAAACTCGCTGCCTTAAGGCAAGTATTTCAAAAACTGTTAATGCATTATGTAAAAATTGACAAATATATATATATATATATATATATATATTATTTTAAATCTTTAAATGTAAATTTTAACATAAAATTTAATTCTCTACAACATTTTCTAATACAATTTTGTCCTATTTTTTTAAATAAAGGTAGGTACTTTACTCTTGGTCATTTTTTAGATTTTTAGTTATAACTCGCCCTGTATATTACCAATCGGAGAAAAATTTCGTATTTATTAGTTATAGACCATGCGACCAGTTTTCTCAGAAAAGCGTTTAAAGATTCCAAAATTTTTGGTCCTTTTGTCCTTTTGTAACACTTTTCCTGGGATACACTGTATATGCATTTCTCCAAAGAAAACTAGACAGGCATTTAGATTTAATATTTTTTCTTGCGTTTCATCTGCAAAGTTTTCATTTTACTATTGTCTACATTGTCTTTAACGGTAGAAATAACAGTGCACATTGCCCATTTATTATCTGCTTACTTACTTACTTGTTTATTAGCGCGTATTACAAGTCTTTTAAATGGAGACACCATTTATTTTTTGACTTAATTTTATTTTTATATTTCTGTTATATAGCAAATATAATAATACATATATTGGGACAGTTTCAAATATCTATTTGTAACGGTTCAAACGCTACAATTTAAAAAAAATCACTTTTTTTTCTACGCTTACACACAATTACCGAGCTGGATTCCAAATTTTTATTTTTATAGATCATATGAAAGTGGGTTAGGTTTTTGATGTAAATGTCAGTCAGTGGAAAATTGACGACTTTTGGTCCTTCATATCTTTATAACCGTTTGAGCTAGCTTCATAAAATTTGGGCTTCAAGCTTTTATGTGATTACGTTAAATAGGTTTTGGGTTAAAACTTTTTTTTGGATGAGGACCCTCCGTAAAACCCTTATTATGGCTATTTTTTTTAACTTTTTTTAATTTTTAGAATTTTTCTTACGCTTACACACAATTACCGAGCTGGATTTCAAATTTCTAGGTCATCTGAAAGTGGGTTAGGTTTTTGATCTATGTATATGTCAGTGAATCAGTCAGTTAGTGAAAAATTGACGACTTTTGGACCTTCATATGTTAATAACCGTTTGGGCGAGCTTAAGATTACACGCGGCGCTGTAGTCACTTCCTTTACTTGAATTTGGCTTGACAAGCTGCCGCGTGTTTAAATCTTATTGGTCGATCACAAACGTTTGCTAATCACCAACAAAAGCGAAAACTTGATCAAGTTAATAAACAAGCCAAATACGGCGACGGTGTTTGTTAATGTTTATATTAAACGACAAGTTTAATTTGCGAACGGGAACTTTAAAGTCTAAGATCCGAATAGGAAGCGACCTTCACCCATCTGTTTACCGGATAAAAACTTTTTTATATTAAAGATAGTATTTAAACAAAGGTATTGCCATGGGGTTGCCTAAAAATATTAGGTCAAGGCTATGACCAATTAAAAAAAGTAACATATTAAAATTTTTGAGTGACCCTGTATAATGTCAGTTTTTATTTTTTTATTGTACTTGACACTTCTAATATCTTTGTACATTTTGTTCCTTTAATTTTATTAATAAAGCTGTGGTAAATTTTAAAATTGTAAACTTTATAAAACATTTTTGGTACATTCTGTATTATTTAAAAATACATATATTTTAATAACTAGAATACGTACGTATTTAAAAATATAGGAGTTGCCATTATACAAGGTGTGTCAAAAATTTTAAGGTTTTTTTTTAATTAAATATGGCCTTAAACTAATTTTTGTAGGCAATCCTATGGCGATACATTTATTTAAATACTATCTTTAATATTTTGTTTTTATCCGGTAAACAGATGGGTGAAGGTTGCCTCCTATTCGGATCTCGTACTATTACTGCTATGTTAGCGGGAGCGAAACATCAAGTTTAAGATACCACCAAAAGTAACGTCAAAGTACTTGACGTCTGACTTAAAACAAATTCATTAAAAAATTCAGTGGTTTGTTTGTTCAAAAAACGTTCGGACCCGTCGATCTATTAGTGTTACAGTTTTTTTCGGGCCCGTTTCGTTTTCGAAATATCCATAATCAAACTTGAAAACCAAACTAAACTTATTTTCGCGTGTGTTTTTAGAAATTGCACCAATATGTATTTCGTTTTTTTAAGTAATTTTTTTAAACAACGAAAAATAAACGAATGTAGTTTAAAAGAAAACCGCGTTTAATTTTTAACGCACGTGTGGGGTGCAGGATTAATCAAGCTGTGGTGATTATCTTTGTCAGATTAAAATCCGGAGATAACACATAATATTTAGATTCCTAATAAATAATGGATATGTGTGTGGTAATCATAATAATAGTTTGCAGATAACACTTTTTAAAAATATTTGTAAATAAATTGGTTTATACAAGGTTTCCGGCAAATAGATATACAGGGTCATTTAGCGAAAACAAAGCCATAATAGGCCCTTGCCATGTACACCTAAGGTAGCAAATTTTCGGTGTAGATAGATTGGATTTTATTCTTTTCTTCAAATTTTCCCGGAAATTGCAAGTATTTTTTGTAATAATGCCAAAATTTGCATTTTTGTGGAAATGTCTGCGAAATTATTTAAAACGTTGCATAGTCCGATGACGTAGTTGGACTGTGCCTACGTCACAAAAGATACAAGCTACGACATCACTTTTCTATTGCTGGTTCCTTTGTTGGCATATTTATTTAACGTGACGCTTTTCACATAGGCACTGGCAACATTCATCAATTTTAGGCGAAGAACCAATTCTAAAAAGGTATTTACCAATCAGTTATGTTGACGTTTAAACATTGTTGTCACCAATTAAGTATTACGGCAGTTATAATTTGTTGAACGCCTAAAATTGATAATTGTGAAGTTGATTGAATCTCGCAAATTGTGGAATAAATTTTAATCAACTTTTAAAATTATTTACAAAAGAACTATGGACAATTTTGTTAAAATAAGATTTTACCCGGGTTGGTGAGGTATTTAAGTATTAATTAAAATAGTTTTTTTACCATTGTAAAATTTTGGCCAAGATTGTGGCTATCTTCATTCTTAAATATACATTTAAAGGATGTGGGTAAAGATCAGCCCTATTTGCACTTCATAATAACGGAAAATCAAAACTTCTTATCAAAATGAATTTATTATATCTATAACAAGTTTAGGTATTGCTTTTCACTTGTTTTCAGAAGTAGTATAAAAAATAAATAGCTAAGTCTCATAAAACGGCCATCAAATCTGGTATACTTGTTAAAATTGTCATTATTTTTGAGTGACTTTTATAGTATATTTTACTAAAAAAACCTGTCAAGCACCCGACACACCAAAACAAATGATTGCTGCTTTTAAAAGCCTATACTTACTACTGTAAAGTTCGAAAGACTAAAGAAAATCTTAGTGCGTCGAGCGCGTAACAGATTTTTTTAGTATAAAATCAGAAAAATCACTCAAACTAACAAAAATTTAAACAAATATGCCAAGTTTGATGGCCGTTTTATGGGACTTGCTATTTACTTTGTATACTACTTCTGAAAAAAAACATTTCCTAAACTTCTTACAAATATAATAAATTAATTTTGATAAAACTTTTAATTTTCGCGACTATGATGGGCGAAAAAGGGCTGACCTTTACCCACCTCTTTTGAAATAGATTAAGGTGTCACATTTTAAAGTCTTTAATTAACAAAATTGGCCTCTGTCTAATGTCAACCATGCTCTGTATGCTAGAGTGTGACATACTATACAGGTCTGGAAGATGATTATGGAACCATTAAGATAGAAAGTAACATATGTAAGATATTCCCCGATATATCAAATGCAATGATGCCATATGTATGTATACGCCAACTTTCCTGCAGTAGTGGGAGATGGAAACCACACCGACGCCGACGCGGCCGCCGGGCGCTAAGCGCAAAGCATTTGGAGAGAGTTCTTTTGCAAGCTGTTTGAGGTGTTGCAAACTGCTGTGATTTCTTTTAAATTTAGATTTCTTTTTAAAATGTTGGTTTATACCGTTGAACAAAGAGTTCGGATTATTAAGTGGTTCTATGCTGGTAATTCAGCAGAAGAAATATTCGGGAGATTTTTATTTTTATTTGAAGGAGGTCCTATGCCAGTTAAAAGTACAATTTTGAAAATTATAAGTAAGTTTGAAACCAGTCGACTAGAATCCTTTATAATTTATTTTTACTGGTAAGTCGTTTGCTGTGTTGCAAACTGCTGCTAATCCTGCTAAATTTAGATTTTCTTTAAGTTTTGGTCAATATCGTTGACAAAGAGTACACATTATTAAGTGGAACTATGCTGGTAATACAGCGGAAGAAATAATTAGAAGGTTTGCATTATTTAAAGGAGGTCCTGTACCAGTGAAAAGTACAATTTTTAAAATTATTATAAAAATTTGAAACCATCGGCATCGGCTGTTGACGAAATTGTAGGAAGTGCATGTGTATAGATGAGGTACCACTTGCACCTCTATTAACTGAGGAACGGCAAGTCTGTAATACTGCTATTTGCAGTTTATCCGAAATTAATTTTCCTTGTAATAGTACCAAAATGTCTGAACAACTTGATATTGAAGCCCGAACAATTAGAAATATTCTGAAACAAAATAAATATTACCATAACTATAAATTGCAAACAAGTCAAGAGGTTTTTCCTGAAGACCATGAAAAATGTATGTTTATAATTTTTTTTACATTTACTATATTCTTTTGGAAGTTTTGTTTAGACCCAGATGCCAAAAAATAATATGCTCCCAACTTTACAAGGATTTAATGCATTTAAATTAATATTTTTGTGGGATACTCAAATATTTAATATTTACGTAAAAAATGCACCAAAAAATATAACAAGAAGTTGCACTCTTCATGCATGTCTACCATGCTACTGAATTGAATACCAGTGTTGCCTGGTGGGTTACGATAAAAATCCCGCTTGGTTCCAAAAACCCCTTTTTTTGGGATACTTTATAAAAATCCCTGAGATCTAAAGTCACATTTAAGGGGCGCCATTTGATTGGCAATTATTTTCTATGCCAAAGAAATTAAGAATCAGAAAAAAATGTTTACGTAAAAATTGAAAATTTTAAGTAAAGAAGTAAGTAAAAGTAATGGTACACATCTAACATTTATTCCATGAGATTTATGTCCGATAGAAATTCTGGCGAAGTAAACGGTCAAAAATGTATGTCTGATATAAATTTTTGATTGTTTACACTAGCCAGAATTTCTATCTGACATAAATTTCATGCAATAAATGTCAGATCTTAACGTACCTTTAAAAGGTGTTTTTTACACCATTCTAATAATTAAAAATATAGAATATTGAATATATATATTCAACGTTAAGGACGTTATATGGCGATCAAAGTAGACTACCTACTAAATCGTTAAAAATCCGCGTTTTTACTTTAAAAAACCCTTTTTCCCTTGTGTGATCAAAAATCCCCGAAAAAGTCAGTGACAACACTGTTGAATACCCGAACTCTGGAAGCTCGCGGCGGTCCTGATAGGGGATTACGTTTGGATGTAAGCAAAGAGAACGGGGAAAATTTGTGCATTAGACAACATCGCATCGTCTGTTTCAGTCGAACTTATGTGATTCAGTAATACTCTACTCCACTTGTTAATCCCAATGGTTCAATAATCATTTTTCAGACCGTATACATAAATTGTACAGGGTTTTCGTGTATATTTCGCCACCCACTTTTAGCTATAACCAAGAAGAATGGAAAAAAAATCTGCTCTATATAAGTTTCATACTTTTTCATCTATTATCTTTTTGCATAAAAAAGAAAAAAGTGAACATCAAAAACTGAATAAAAATAAAGGGGTAAACTTTTTTAATGGAACACCTGGTATATTAAGTCACCATTAAAATGGTCTTTTAAAGAATACCACATTTAATATATCTCCCTTAAATTGTTTTCGAAATATGACCACTTACATCTGAAAAATAGTAGATATAATTTCCATTATTCCTACCTACCTACGGCCGGCACTAAGCTAAGCCTGCCTGTACTTTGATGTAATGGAAATTATATCCAGATTTAAATGGTCATATTTCCGAAACTAATAAAGATAGTTTAAACCCTTTTAATGGTGACATAATATACACGGTATCTCATTTTAAAAAAGTTTACCTCGTCATTTTTCTTGAGTTTTTAATGATCATTTGTTCCTTTTTTTACGCTTAAAAGATAATAGATAAAAAAGTATTAAACTTATATATAGGAAGTTTTTCTATCCTTCTTGGTTATACTTAAAAGTGGATGGCAAAATATAAATTAAAACCCTGTACATATGCAGCACTTTCTTGGACACGACTATATAGATCAGGGGTTGCCAACTAGTTGTCCACTACCTTAGACCCAAGATACACTTTTCACTGATGACACCTAGTGCGATCTACCAATTACATATGTACACACTTCGGCGATTAAAAAATGATACGAGATGATCTATGCAGCAGTTTGTAAAAACGTCGTGCAGTGTGTTCTGCGTATTGAGATTTTTGGCCTTGCCACGATTGAATGGACTAATAGTCGCGATCGACCGGTTGGCCACCCATGGTATACATATTGCGAGTGAGGTCGTCCTGACAAAATACTAAACCTGTCAGTACGCCGCAAACTTAAAGGGTTTGAAAACCCTGTTGTGGTTTACCTGTGCAGGTATGCATGCACAGGTAAACTATTTCAGTAGACAATAGCGTGTATGGCCGGCATTGTATTATAGGGTTTACACATCACTTGTATTTACATTTTTTGTTAATAAAATTTGGTAAATGTTGATACCTACATTTTTTTTTTATTACAGGTACTACACTAGGTATATCTCTGCACCCAGTTCCCATAACAACATTTAGTTTGTAAGGAAGCTCAAATTATGTCTTCTCAGCCACCCTTTATATATGCCTTCAGAAGGCCCTGGATGAACCAATCTGGCGCAGCTGCGGCAGTTGGTGGTGGTGGTGGCGGCAGTAATAAGTCGTTAAAAGGGATTATTGCTGGTAAGGTAATCATATGTTAAACTTTAACAGATAAATTTACATAAAATGTTTAGTACAATTTTATATTTAGCATTTAGCAATTAGTTGTTACCGTCGACAATATGGATACGATTTTTTCAATACAGTGGAATTATCCTCCCGTCCAATAAATCCTAATATGTATACTAGACTGAGCCAAAAAAACGCCTTTTTTGTTTTTTGACAAATGCACCGAAAATATTGTTTAGGGTGACAAAAAAAAGGCGTAAAAATTTGAGCCCTTAATATTAATGTTTAGAGGTCTATCTCCTTTAATTTAGATTTTTATTTGTACTTTAATTTTTGCGTCAAAGCTCCCGAACTATCGTGGTAAAAAAATTATGCATATGCAAGGAAAGTAAACTTTCTAATAAGGAGCGCTCGATTTTTATATTTGGCCGAAAATATAGATTTTGTTTGTGACGTCACCTTTTTGCCATAATATTTTTTATGTGACAAAATAAACCAATACTTGCATAAAATAAATTCAATTAAAAAACATTAAAAAAAATGGTATCTTACCCTTAATAACGATTTAAATGTAGATTTTATTTAAAAATATCCAAAGGTCAGTGACCCCTGTTTATAGGTTTTAAATTCTCTGTAACTTCAGTACTAATAACTACTCAATTTAACTATAACCAGTAAAAATTAAACATATATAAAAGTCCAATGACTAAAAAGCAAAAATAACACCAAAACCACGAACAAAGCTTCCAGTACGATTGTAAACAAAAAATTACCGAAAAAGATTACGTCACGAAATTTAGTGAACATAGGCTTAAATGGGATCGAGCACTCCTTATTAAAAAGTTTATTTCCTTGATGCATATGTATCTCTAGAAAATTAAATTGCCTATAAAAACATCTTCGCCAGACTAACCTTTTTCGAAAATAATTAAGCTTGAAAGCTTTAAAAATTGATATATTTATTAATTTTACCTTTATTTTGGAATTTTGTAACTAAAGAAAAAAATAAATATATAGAAAAAACAACATAGATTCTTAAAGGGACTGGTCTACAAAAAAGGTCTCTAAATGTTTTTTCATAAAGTCGTTTCTTTTTAAGTTATTGACAAATTAAGTTAAAGAAAAAATTAAACTACTGTTTTCTTTGTTGTTGAACCAAGTTTTTTCACTCATTAAAACAAATTGATATATTGCATCATCAAAAGTCATAATTTTATTAATCTTATCGCTTAAAATATCTAATAATACATATTATTTCTAAATTTATTTTAGGTTATTAGCTATTTGTTATATGAAAACGTAGATTTACTGTCTTAGAGTAAGTGTAAATTTTGGGTACCTTTAAATATTGGCTCTCATATTGATTTTGAACCCAAATTGTATTTTGAAGACATTGATAAAATAAGCTCACACACTAACTCTTGTAATTTTTAAGGAGTAAATTAAAGTTATTTACGAAAGACTTTTTGTAAAATCGTTGCATACCTGATATATACTGTAATGAATCCACCAGTGGATTAATACCGTTTGTATCAGATGCATCGATTTTACAAGAAGTTTTTCTTAAATAACTTTTAATTGTCTTCTTAGAAAATAACAAAATTTAGTGTCTAAGTTTATTTTATCAACGTCTTTAAATCTTAAAATCTAATACATTTTTTTGTAAAATCAATAGGGGAGCTAATATTTAAAGGTATCAAAATTTACATGGGATTTCCTATGGCCAGCTTGGCGATCCACCACACGGTATAACGTCTTTATTAATAAAATAAAATCGTTTCAGTGTTTTGAAGACCACTGTTAATAATAACTTTATGTTTTTAGGTGGTATCACTGGTGGAATTGAAATCTGTATAACCTTTCCAACAGAGTACGTAAAAACACAACTTCAGCTTGATGAGAAAGGAGCTGCTAAAAATATGATGGAATTGCCGACTGTGTTAGGAAGACTGTAAAATCACATGGATTCTTTGGCCTTTATAGAGGTTTGAGTGTCTTGTTATATGGATCAATACCCAAGAGTGCTGTAAGGTAGGTATTTTTTAAGAGAATCTTCCAAAAAAAAAGAGGGACAATATAAAGGCGTTTTCTTTATATCCAGAGTGTCATATTTTGTATATTAGAAAGCACACTTCCTATTTAAAGTTCAAAATAAGTATCGGGTGTCAAGTTATAAAACTAACCTCAGCTTTTTATTCGTTATCCTACAAAATAAAGAAAAACAACAATTTGTTGGATTAATTCTGTAGTTTTTAAATTAGTCATTCATTTTTTATTATCTCATAAGATATACAGGGTATGACAAAAAGTATGATTTTTTAAATGAAACACTTTGTATATTGCATTACCATTAAAAAAATCTTTTTAAAAATACCACATTTGATATACAGTGTGTCTACGTCAGTGGCGTAGGTAGAGGAGTTGGGGCCCTGGGCGGCAAGACAAGTCGAGGGCCGATGGTTTTTTTGTTTTTTGTTTTGATTGAAAAAAAAGGTCTTCACCTCCAAAATGGGGCCCTACATCTAAGATAATATACTTCTTTGAGGTCGGGCCCTCCCCTTTCTATACTTTTACCTCCTAACAAAAATCTGAACAACCAAAAAAAAAGTTACACTAATTCCATCCTTTTTCCAATCTCAGTCCCATTTTTTCTTTACTTTTCCTTCTACATAACAAGTTAATCACCACAAATAACAACAAGTATTTATCCAAATATAATTTTCCTTTTGGGGCCCCTAGAATACGGGGTCCAGGGCGGTCCGCGCCCCACCCCTCTCGCTACGCTAGTGTCTACGTAAGTAGGGGTTATATGGGAAACTTTTTTACTGTTGATTTTACAAAAAGAGTTATACTCAGCCCCATTTCTTTCTTTACTTTTTCTGCTACAGAACAAGTTAATCACCACAACTAACAAAAAGTATTTATCTATATTAATCGCCCTTTTGGGGACCCCGCGAACACGAGGCCTGGGGCAGTCCGCCCCCTCCCTCGCTACGCTAGTGTCTACGTAAGTTGGCGTCATATGGGAAACTTTTTTATTATTGATTGTACAAAAAAAAAAATCTTTGTAAAAAGTTCTGGCATGGTCCAAAACCTAAAAAGCTACCATCAGATATCAATTTGTTATCATCTAATTTTGACGTGTTTTTTATTTTTCTCATAATTTTTACAGTTTATACGGTCTAAACTACGAATACCTTAAACAAAAATTAGCAATGAGTGATTCAAGTGATGGCAAACATGGCGCGCGAAAAAAGATAGTTATTTTAAAAATACAAAGCCAAAAACAAAGAAGTAATTCAATAGATCTCTAAATTTTAAATCCACGGAATTTTCGGCCAACGACAAAAACAGGAGATAAGAACATACCTTGATAAGGACTATAAACAAATCCCGAAGCAGCACCAGTGGCGTTGGGAATTCAATGCCTGTAGTAATTTATTTGAAGATAATTATGGTGAAGAAGTTTTTAGACCTAGGAACTCAATTGCAAGATCACCCCCAAAACTAAAGGAGACAATTTTGAGTGGCCACCAAATACTCAAGGGGACCCTGATAATAATTTGAAGAGACCGCGTTCAGAAAATTCACCTGATACGAATGATTCAAGCAAAAAAGACAGCTGATCATAGAGAGTGATTTGGAGGAAAATTTGTTGAGTGGCTCAGAAAAGGAAATAAATAACAAGAATATACACAAAGGAGATCAAATGATAGAGCTTGTTATTCAGTCAATTGAAAAAATTGAAGAAGCAACAAAATTAAAACCATGTGGAGAGGTTATGCTTGGAATTAGGGAATCCAATTCAATAACGCAAGCAACTTCAGAAATTCTTAAAACTCTTACGAAAATGGCTTATCAAATTGGATCCTTAGAAAAAGAAAATATGACCTTAAAATTGGCACTGGAAACAAATAGCGAAAAACATAATGCCCTACCTAAAAGCTATGCAACAGCATTATCCAAGCAAAAATTGACAACAACATCTCAAAATGGTAATCAAAATTCAACCACCCCTTGGAAAACTCCACCAACTAAAAACAAATTGGAAACGATCATACGAGTGTCAGATGTTACCGATCCTAAAACAGTTAAGCAAAAATTAAAGGAAGAATTTAATGGCAAAGATATGGAAGGTGTTTTTAAAGCTGTAAAAACTATAAAAAGCGGTGCCGTTATAATAGAAAGTCACTCAAAATCACAACAGCAAAAAATAAAACAAGCTCTTCAAGGAAAATCAGAGATAACAGTAAAAGACCTACAAAAGACAGAGCCAATGTTTATGGTGACAGGAATTGAAAAGGGTTATAATGAAAAGAATTTGTAGAAGAACTATTTCGCCAAAATCCGGATGCTCAAAATGCTGCTACTAGAGAAGAGATAACCAAAATTGAAGTAGTTACAAGGAAAACCTGCAGAAACCCGATAAAAGAAAACTGGATTCTGAGAGCCTCACCGAAAATAGTTAAGTGGTTTTTAAAAAGAGGAATTATTAACTTTGATCTACAAGCAACTTATGTCCAGGAATATCTGCCACTCACAATGTGTTTTAGGTGCTCAGGTTTTGGGCACATTGCCAAGTATTGTCAAAAGAAAGACTGCTGTCACAAATGTGGAGGGGAACATTCAGCAAAAGACTGCCAAGAAACTATTTTAAAATGTCCAAACTGCTGCCAAATGGGTTACAAAGAGCTTACACACTCAGCCAGGGATAAAAATTGTCCAACTTATAAAAGAAAATTGGATAGAACAAGGTTGAATATTAATTATAATACAGATCACCCTTTTTTAGTATAGATCGCAGCGCTCTGGATACTAACACTAAAAAGAGCAAAGTTACACAAACAAAGTGAGTGTAATTCATCAAAACTTACAGTCGATAGGTAATGCTGTTGACCTACTGGATGAATTTTTTAAAGAACATTTAGACTCAATTGTCTTCTGTGCTACAGAACATTGGAAAACGAAAGAGCAACTGGGTAACTACGCAATAAAGGGATTTAATTTAGCAACCAGCTTCTGCAGGACGGAAGAAAACAAACATGGAGGCTGTGCAATCTATGTTCGAAATGGTATAAAATACAAAAAAAGACATGAGTTAAATGCGGTCAGTGTCGAAGGGCACTTTGAGTGTTGTGGTTGTGAAGTGACGCTAAATAGTTTTAAGTTAGTAATTGTGTCAGTGTATAGACCACCGAGCGGGGATGTAAATATCTTTATGGATAAATTGGAGGAAATACTAAGCTTAAACGATAAAAAAGTATAATTGTTGCTGGAGATATCAATTTGGATTTACTTGTGAGTAATAAAAATGTACATAATTTTTTATCGATTATTAACTCATTTGATATTGTACATACTATTAAAGAACCAACACGGATCACACAATCTAGTCAAACATGTATTGATAATATTTTAACTAATTTTAAGGGTAGTTTTAATTCAAAGGTTCTGCACTCTCAGATCTCGGATCATACTGCACAAAAATTAACAATAAATGTAGAAAAGCCAGTAGTGGAATTTATAGAAAAAGAAACTTCTGCGAGGAAAATCTTAAAATATTTAAAACTCAACTAGGGCAATGTGGCTGGAATCAAATATATTCATTAGAGAAATCTCTAGTTAACGACCAATGGAATGAATTTATGAAAATTTTTCATTTACATTTTAATAACTGCTTTCCGATTAAAAAAGACCGCTATGCACTTCCAAAAAGAAAAATACTCCCAGACACATCCGGAGATCAGAGAGTGCAAAAACCAACTAGATATTCTTTATACACTAAAAACGTAGATAACCAGTTTAAAGAAAGTTATGTATTGAAAAAAAGGAATATGACAACTTACTTGTAAAATTTAGACGTAGGGAATATTCTTATAGATTAGTACGTTCGGATAATAAAACAAAAACTGCTTGGTCAATTGTCAGGGAAATTAATAAAAACCAATTAAACATAATTTAAATATAGAAGGAAGTGGGGAAAACGTGGCCAATCAATTCAACAATTATTTGTTAAACTCAGTATCTGAATTGTTAAAACACATGAATGCTAATTTTGACTCTAAAATTCCGCATAACCCTGAATCAATTTCACTCGAATTAGTAAACTGTTCTGAGATAATTCAAATAACAAAAAAATTTAAAAATAAAGTAAGTAGCGGCCATGATGAAATATCAACAGTCGTATTAAAACATGTTATTGAAGCTGTTGCAGCACCTCTGGTTTACATGATTAATAACTCGCTGAAATTCGGTATTTTTCCCGACCAACTAAAACTTGCTTTAGTAATACCAATGTTTAAAAAGGGTGATAACACTAATATAGAAAATTATCGACCAATCAGTCTGCTTTCCTCATTTTCTAAAATCTTTGAGTATGTTATGTATAACAGAATTATGGAATTTATGAAAATAAATAAATTGCTTAATGATAGCCAACATGGATTTGTTAAGGGCAAATCAACTCAAACAGCAATGTTTCAGTTTATTGTTGAAATAACTAAGGCCCTAGAGAGTGAAGACATCCCTTTGGGGTTATTCCTCGACTTATCAAAAGCATATGATACACTTAATCATGAAATCCTTATAAAAAAACTAAATATGTATGGAATTCGAGGAATGGCGTTGAAGTGGGTGATTTCTTACCTCTCAAATAGGCATCAACAGGTTGTCATTGGTAAAGGAAACAAACGTGCATTTTCAAGAAAGTCGGAAATTAGAGTAGGTATCCCGCAGGGAAGTGTAATTGGACCTATGCTCTTTATTATTTATATCAACGATTTGTTGGAAATACATCAAACAGACACTTCCAGTAAAATGACGAATTACGCGGATGATTCCAACTTTTTAGTAATGGCGCCGACAATGGCTACTGTTTTGGATAAAACGGACAAATTAATGAGAGAAGCAGACAACTGGTTTAGAAAAAATAAATTGGTTCTTAATCAAAACAAGACAAATATTTTATTCTTTAAAACAAATAGATCAAGAATTGTTGAACCAACAACAGTTAAAATTAATAATTATGTTTATGAAACACAAAAATGTACAAAGTTTTTAGGAATAATGTTAGATAGTAAACTTTGTTGGGATGAACACATAAATTATGTCGAAAAAAGGTTAAATTCAGTTACATACAGTTTTAGAGTTTTGTGTAAATATTTGGAGTTAAAGACAAAAATAATGGTCTATCATTCAAATTTTGAATCTCATATAAGATATGGCCTGGTATTGTATGGAGGTGGTAACAATCTGGAGCGTATACTTATCAGTCAAAAAAGAGTATTAAGAATTATTCTTGGTATGAAGGTTGGGGAATCATGCAGGGGTAAATTTAGAGCAAACGGCCTTCTCACGGTAACGGCAATCTACATTCAGGAATGCCTATTGTTTTTCTATAAGAATAAAGAACTTTTTGAAAACAGCAAGCCACAAACTGCATATTTAACTAGAACGGTAAATTATAGCTATCCCCATCATAGATTAACTGTTACTGAAAAAGGAGCGTATTACAACTGCATTCGGTTCTTCAACAGTCTATTACCTGAGTGGGTAAGTAAAAAGTACCACAACCCTTAAATATCTTTAAAACATCAAGGCTAATATTTCCAACTGTAGCCAGATTTTCCAGTATTCTGCTACAAGAATTTTTTCGTTTTTTTAATGGAATACCCCATTTATTTTTATTGCGTTTAATTGGACGGGTCAAATTTAGTAAGTTTCTAGATTCTCAGACTTTTGTCCTCTATCTATCTCTTTGTTTTATGGCTCTGATACTAAGTCAATTCGCCAGTTCTTCCGTTCCGGTCATATGGGCTATTGCTCATAAGCTTTTCCGGCTAGGTCCGTGGAAAATCTGGATAATCAAACTCGAAACTCCCAGATTTTCCTAGCATATGAATAGGAGACACTTTAAACAATTAACACAAGCGATAGGTTATTATATCTTAGCAAATAGTACTTTAAAAATTAGGGAAAACATTAAAAGCCTAATCTTATGCCATAAATATAAATGTGGGCAATATATTAAAAAAAAAAACATATAGCACAAACTGGAAAAATTGGCAACGGTGACAGCGTCGGTGTAAAATTCTACATACCCAATACCTTCCTTGAAACCAGTTTTAGCGATTTAAATGATACACTTGAGTTGCAGTACTTTTTACTCATGATACAACGAATACAAGGTAGAATCTTGCGCATGACGTTTATCTCGTGATCACCGCCTCTGACGTAGTATAATGTGAGAAAATTTGCTAACAAAGTTGAAACCATACGATTGTCTTGGTATTTTAATTGTTTTTTGGAGTTTTACTTTGCTTTTTGGCAGTTTTGTGACTTTAAAACAAGTTAAAGATATAGATAATTTGTATTTAAGTGATTTAAACCGGGTTTATTACATAAGTTTAGTTTATGCTAATAATAACGTTTTAAAGTAGTTTACCTGAAATACTATATTTTAATAATAACTGCAAAACTATGGCTACGATAACAAGCGTCAAGCGGTGAGCGGAGAGTGTAAGAGTGCTGCCTATGATCTTTATGTTAGCATAAAAGAATTTGTATTTTTAAATCAGGGGGCTGCAATGTACGTGAGCAACCGGAGTACAGGAATTTGACATTCTTCGCTCGCTCTTCAGCTTGGTATCATATCAGATGCCAAATATTATTATAAAAACTTATTTCTTAAAAATATATCCGATATTTAAAAAATGGCCTAAATTCCCAAATATGGAAGGGCTTTCTTGGGGCTTCAATTTAAATATTGCGGGAAAAACTCACATTGCTACGTCATCCGCAGAGCAAACCAATTTGAAAAAATAAGAATAGAAGATGAGAGAGAAACAGTTGTCATACGTCAACCCATAGAAAAATGGCACACTCCTGCAGCTAGTGATATGTTAAGCCACCGATTAGCAATGTTAAATTTTTGATTTTATTTTTCTGTAAACACATAATTTTGCTAGGAGTTATGGGTTTATATTAAATTATTTGGTAAAAAAATTAGTCATTACGCACTTCCAATGCAATAATTTTGTTTGTGTGTGTGTGGTATTCTCAAGTTAATATTTTATTAACTTTATCTAACTCGGCTGTCAACTGAACACAGCGGGATTTTGTGACATGCGCATTGCACAAATATTACCAATTTTCTTGGTGCGCATGACTTGTAGACCCGTGAAACGTTGTTTAAATTGTGCCACTTTTCTGGTTAGAGATTAATTCTCTCTCCTTTTATATTCTCTTCCATTTGGAATCGCTGTTGATCCTACCTTTAAATCGTTGTTTCATGCTTTTTACTAACCTAGTATAAGAAGTGTTTAACTTTTGTTGGATAACCATGTTCACTGTTTTATTGTGCGCATTTTATTATAAACACCCAGTACATTTTGGTGTACTGTTTCCAGGTTTGGTTCATTCGAAACATTTAAAGGTATTATGCAGCTACCAGATGGTTCTTTATCGCCTGGCGGTAGATTGTTGTGTGGTCTGGGTGCCGGTATGTGTGAAGCTGTTTTTGCCGTCACCCCATGGAAACAATTAAAATCAGGTTTATTGACGATCAAAGAAGTGCAAAACCACGTTTTAGGGGTTTTCTCCATGGTGTAGGAATAATTGTTAAAGAACATGGTACAGTAGAACTTTTAGTATAAAATCTAAAATATCTTTGTGATACATTAGCTATGACAACCCTGTATATCATATTATGGCCAAATATTCAACTTTTTATTTGCAATCTTGTAATACTGATTCGCAAACTTACCTTTTTATTTAATGAACTATTTTCTATATTTAATGAACTGTCCAAAGTTAAAAAAGTCACGTCAGTATTCTCAAAAAATATATTGGTTACTAACCTCTACTGAAGCCAGGTAAAGATTTTTCAAAATTTAACGGCCCTTTAAGATGGCGGGATGGAGTTCCCCTTTGGTTCTTAGGAGATAAAAATGCGATTTTTCAGGTCACAGGAGTGGATAACCCAAAAAGATTTTTTTGCTTTTAAAGCATGCCGCACATTAGCTAGAATAGTGTCGACAGTTAAGAGAAGTAACTTCTGTTTGTCATATCATTGACGTCAGAGATCATGAGATTTATTTTCGTATATTATTACGACAGTAGGGAATCTCGTGCTCTAATATACCAGGTGACACAGGATGTTGCTGCCCCCTTCTCACCTAATTTTTTTGTAGTTTTTAAGAGAGGCTAATAAAAATTTTAGAGTATTAATATAGCATAAATTAACATTTTTTTGTCATTATCTTGACCTTAAAATCACTTCGGGTTTAACCAGAACTACGCACAAACTTTCTTATATTAAATACAAGTACTTTTTTTATTTTTCTATATTTTTATTCTGTATAAAATCCCCTTTCCATATATCATTTCAAAATGGCGGACAGAGAGAAGATTTTTAAAGAAAATCAAGTGCCGCCATTATTTCTGTTTTAAATATAATTTTTTGCTAAGTAGGCTGTGAAAATAAAAGAATGACCTATTTTACTTTTACAAGTAGTGGACATATGCCATTTTCTTTTATAAATTACTTAAATTTCATAATTTCAGTTTTTAATGTAATTAATGAGAGAAAATTCAAAATTTGACAAACATTTTAAGTGGAAACACCCATATTTTATTTTATTTTTAAATTCTACATTAAAATCTGTTTTCAATGACGTATCACAACATATTGTTTATTCTCAAGATGGCGGCCGTAGATCATTTATTAAATAATTCCGTATTCGGATGTCGTCAATAAATGATCTATGGCCGCCATCTTGAAATAACAATATGCTGTGATACGTCATTGGAAAGATATTTTGGTGTAGAATTTAAAACTATAATAAAAAATATGGGTGTTTATTTAAAATGTTTGTCAAATTTTGAATTTTTCTCATTAATCACATTAAAAACTGAAATTACGAAATCTAAGTAATTTATAAAAGAAAATGGCATATGTCACTACCTATAAAAGTAAAATACGTCATTCGTTTATTTTCACAGCCTAGTTAGCAAAAAAATATATTTAAAACAGAAATAATGACGGCACTTGATTTTCTTTAAAAATCTTCTCTGTCCGCCATTTTGAAAATATTTTAAAATGATATATCATTGAAATGGAAATTTTATACAGATTACAAGTATGGCAAAACGAAAATTAGGTACTTGTATTTAAAATAAGAAAGTTTATGGTACTTCTGGTTAAACATGAAGTGATTTTAGGGGCATGATGATGACAAAAAATGTTAATTTATGCTATAATAATACTATTTTTTTTTATTAGTCTTAAAAACTACAAAAAATTTGGGGGTTACCAACATCCTGTGTCACCCGGTATAGATGAAGAATACATAATAAACCGGAGCATGTTGCGATTTCTTTTTTTTTTAAGCTTTGTTTGGCTTTCATCGTTTAAATTTAAAAGAATACATATTATTGTTTTTGAATCGCTCACGTGACGACAAAAAACTTTTTACTACCAGTGACCGAAAAGTAAATCAATAAAATGAAACTGTAACGTTACAAAGTCCGTCCAAAAATATCATATTTACTGACCGAAAAAAACTAAAAAAATTCTGCCAATTAACTAAAATAATTTTCTGTTTAAGGTATTGGTGGTATATACAAAGGACTAACAGCCACAATAATAAAGCAAGGATCAAACCAAGCCATAAGATTCTTTGTCATGGAGACGTGTAAGGAATTCTACAAAGGAGAAGATAAAAAGAAACCAGTTCCTAAATGGATGGTAGGAATATTTGGTGCAGTTGCTGGTAAGTCTTGTGACAGTTTTAAAGCTAAAAGTTAGGCTCTCCGCACATGGGTCGGTAAAACATCGACGAGAACGCTATTTTTACAGGTGATTTTTACAGGCATTGCACGTAGACATATTAGCGTGTCCGATCTCAGCAATTCGCGTCCTTTAGTAAACAAACGCAAAACAGAATCGTTTTGTATTTTGTTTACAGTGTGTGATTCATATTGTGATTGTGTTTGGTTTTTACACGGGAAAATTAGTGTTACGTCAAGAGATTTTTGTACCAACGATGGATTTGTTTAATATTAGATTTGTAGATGAGGTTGAAAAACGCCCTGTACTTTATAATTATACTAAAAAAATTGTGAAACGATTACACAGAAAAAGCTGGGAATAAAATAGCAAAACAAGTCAACTTGTCAGGTAAAAAATATTTAATTTTTGTTTGATCGGTAGAATTCAGACTTTTGTCTGAGAGCTCTATTATAGCACTCTTTGACCCGGTGGGATAATCCAAAGGGGTAGTTTTTGCCACGGTGCACTCCGATCGACATATGATTTGATTGGCTGAGAATACAGTAAAAATTGACCATTAAATGTATGCTCATCTCTGTATGATTGTTGCAACTTCAAACACGAATATATGCGTCAGTCATTAGGTTTTTATTTGTGGTTAGAAAAACGTCTTAAATGTCAATTTGACCTTAAAGTAATTATCAATGGCATTCTTCAGGCCAATCCCAAATTCCTTGTTTAATTTTCTACAATTTTTAGGTTTATTGGTTTTAGGTTATTCCAATTTCGACCAGGGCTTTAAACTTTAAATAAAACATAAGTAGGTGGCATACTCTGGCCACCCTCCCCCACTCCTTTTACTTTAGCTCCTCCCTCTTTGACCCCGCCCCACTCCCGGCAACTCCCACTTGGCTCCTCCCTAATCAATGGGATAGGAGTAATACAATTCGGCCAATAGAATTAAACCTCCGTTTTTTACTGACCAATAGGGACTAACCAAAAATTATTCGACCAATTAGAGTGTAAACATTGCGGATTACGAAGCCACGTGCAGAGGCTGCGCTCTACGCCTTATGACGTTACAAACATTAGGAATCTTGAGCTATACCTATTTCAAAGTTCTGCGCATGCTCACATCTGGCCGGTGGAAAATTAGTAGCACTTATCAAGCATGGGAAAATTATGATTTACGCCACTTGTTAGAAGTCTTGCGCATCGCATTATTTAAGGCGTGGTCATTACTATGTCATTAAATGTCACCTGTCATATGTCAAAAATCACGTGACGTGAAAATGGCCGTTCGAAAAGAAGAAGAATCTTAACATAACCTCACTTTTAAAAGAAGTGTGGCGTTAGCTACATCTGCCGCTAGCTATCGTTGGCGCTAGCAACATCTGGCGCTAGTTACCTTCGGCTACATCTGGCGCTTAGGGCTCTGGGCCCACAGCCTTCGCCCCACGTCTAAGAGACGGAAGGGCTTACACCCGGGGCGCAGGACCAGTCCGGGGAGAAAACTAGTGGGGCCTTGGCCGCGAATGGTTTCAAGGTCAAAACAAGAAAGCTACGGTTAAATAATAAACGTTAAAAAAACAGTGTAAAATAAATAAAAAGCAGTGTTTGTAGTAAAGCAGTTATTTTTAAATAAATAAAAACATACATTGTTGCCATATTTCTAAATAATTCTTAGAACTATGCTTTATAAAATAAAAAGCAGTGTTTGCAGCTTTCCCATTACACAGTGGAATTATTGAACCTATTAATACCGATACAATCAGCCAAACTTTCATAAACGCAACAGCATATGAAAAACCAAGTAGAATTCGTTACAGCAGAAGTTAAATTTAAATGATTATATTTTATTTTCAGGAGATAAATTACGGCCATGTAACTAAAGTACCTGTTTTAGTTGTTTAATAATAAATGCGTACACAGTGCAAACACTGCTTTTGCATTTTATAAGGCATAATTTTAAGAATTATTTAGCAACATGGCAGCAATGTATATGCTTTTTTATTTAAAAATAAATGCTTCTCTACTACAACACACTGTTTTTTTTTTTTACGATTATTATCTAACCGCAGCTTCATCTCTTGTTTCTGACCTCGGTGAAATCATTTTGGGCGGCAACAACTTATTCTTTGCCAATTTTAGTATTACTTTTAATCCCAAGGCCCCCACTCGGTTTTCCCCTGGACTGTCCCCGCGACCCGGCTGTAAGCCCGTCCCGCCTCGGGTTGTGTAGCTCAAGTTCAAAACCGGGTGGGAAAGCTAACATGGGGCCCTGAGCTCCATGTTAGGACGGAAGCGGTGCGAAAGCGGTGGGCCTCCAGACCCCAAGCGCCAGATGTAGCTGAAGGTAACTTTGCGCCAGATGTTGCCATAACGCCAACGTGGGAAGCGGGCGCAACTATTTTTTAAAGTGTGCAAAGTTAAGGTTGCAGATCTTCCTTTTTCTTCTTTCTGAAACGGCTATTTTTAGTCACGTGATTTTGACTCTATAGGTGATATTTGACAATGAATTGATAGGTAGTAAATGACCACGCCCTAAATAATGTGATGAGCAAGATTCAACAAGTGATTGCAATACAATAATTTTCTCCCCATGCTCGGGATTACCGTGCCATAATTTTACCACGGTCCAGATGAGCACTGCAGAATTTGAAATAGGTATAGCTAAAAGACCCTGAATGTGTTTCTGGAGGCTACAGGCGTAGGTGGTAGAGCGGCAAACCTCTGCACGTGGCTTGTAATCCGCTATGTTTACACCCAATGGTTGAATAATTTTCAGGGTTGTAACCCCACATTGGTCAGAAAACCGCAGGTTTGACCTCTGCACGGGCTGGGACTGAAATCAGTCATCTGACCCATTGGTTAGTGGAGGCAGAGCCGTAAGTGGAAGGGACCAGGAGTGGCCAAGGGGTAGAGGGGAGCCAAAGCGGAAGGAGAGTAGTGGTCAGAGTAAGGCAATACCCACTACTAATATAACAACAAAACGTTATTTTGAGCATTAAAACTCCTCAAAATAACATGCAACTATTAAAGAAAACCCTGATGTGTTTACGCAACACTGGTCGAAGCCGCGTGAACTAAAATTTATAAAATATAACTTTACTTTAAAGACAACCCTTGTTCCTCGTTTTTGTTCTTTTAGGTACCGCTTTATACGTATAATTTTTTAAATTTAACCAAAAATGTGGCAATACTCAATTTTCGTTTGAATTTAGGCAAATATTACGCATTTTGTTTGTTAGGTTTGTACGTCTCATGTGTCGACTCACATCGGACGCCTTTTCTGTCGTAGAAAACCGATTCCATGGGATCGCGACGAATGTCTCATACGCGCATAACGCACAACCGTCTAAACGAGCGAATCTTGTTGCGTTGCATAGTTCCAATACACCCGCTCCGTATGCGGCTTTTTACATGTTGCCTTAGTCTACGTGTATTTCTTTTCAGGGTGCCGCATCAGTCTATGGGCAACACACCCATAGACGTGGGTCCTAAACAAGAATGCAGGGACTCGAAGCCCATAAGTACAAAAAGTACATGGGACTGTGCGGCAAAAATATGGAAAAATGAAGGACCCTTTGCCTCTTCACAAGGGTACAGTGCCAAGGTTGGGAAGAGTGTGTCTTGATGTTGCCATTACGTTTATGATATACGACAGTTTCATGGATTTGTTTAATAAACTGTGGCCTTAGATGGTTTTTATTTAACAGATCAAAGAATGCTTGGGTAAACCGCGATTTGATGGTGACAGGAAACGGAATTATAGCTACAAATATGTTGGAGAGATATAAAAATTGATATAGTAGGCAGGAGAAAACAAAAAAATTATGTGGTGTATTCTAAACTCAAAATTATTAACTGTTATTTGTAAATTTATGTTTATAACGTTGTTAAATTCTATACAAAATTTAGGTTAAGTTCACTTACCCTACCGCAAAACAATGTTCTTTATTTTGTGAAAACATATTAACATTTTTAATAGGATTTTTCAATCGGCCGCCAAAATTTAGTATCTTAGTTTTTAATGACGAATCAGGACTACTTTTTTTTAATCTATAATATAATAGAAGAGAGAATATACAGGGGGTCCTCAGTTAAGGCTTTGTGCACAACAAAATGAATAACCCATATTTTGTATTTAATAAGAAATGTATACTAAAAAAATGCTGCTTTAAAAATATATACATGAATCTAATGTTATTTTAGGCTTTGCAAAGAAAATAGAACTTTAAGATGTTTTTAGTAAAATATGTCAATAGATCAAACTTTAAAAATATCATCAATATTGTAGCACTTAACTAAGTAAATTTGATGTTGCAAATTAAGCATTTTTTAAATCAAATAAAAAACGCTACAGTTCTATTTTCAAAGAATTACAAATGATGTATAAAATACTTAAAAATGTAATGTCTTTCTAATATACATACAAGGTGATCGAACTTAAGTCGGCACTATTGCTAACTTCTTTATTATTGGAGATTCAACGTCGGTTAAGTAAGTTGTTGCATTTTTTTGTTACATTCCCGTGCATCCAACAGAAAAACAATTGAACATCGGGTTTTCGGTTTATTGCAAAAATTTAATTTTTTAATGGAATACTCCTGTATATTATATCACCATTAAAAAGATCTATCAAAGATCTTTAAAAAAAGTCCACATGTAATATATCTAATTCTTGGTAGTTTTGGGAAATTTGCCATACTCAGGAATTTAGTAAAAACTGGCATTTTTAAATAAAACACCTGTATATTGCATCATTTTTAAATAGATAGGTAAAGAGCTTTAGGAAAATATCACATTTTATATGTCTATCTCTTATAGTTTTGGAAATATGGCTATCCAAATTTAAAATATAGTAGATTTATTGCAAATTTTATCTACCACACTAAACTTGGTGCTTATTATAGCTTAGAGTTGCAGAGATAATAAAAATTAAACATAATTTTCAGATTTGGATGGCTATATTTTTTTAAACTATAAGAGATAGACATATAATATGTAATATTTTCCTAAAGCTCTTTACATATCTATTAAACAGTGATGCAATACACAGGGTGTTTTATTTTAAAATGCCAATTTTCTATCAAATTCCTGAAGATGGCCATATTAAACCTTTTAAAAGCTCTTCATAAAACATTTAAATGATGATATAATATCTATTTGAAAAAAGTACATTTTTTTGCAATAAATTGAAAACCCGATGTTTAATTGTTGTTCTGTTGGCAGTAGTTAATCAGCGGAAAAATACTACAACTTCACTAATTTAACCAACTTCGTAATTCCAATAATACAGAAGTGAAATTAGCAATAGTGCCGACTTAAGATTGATCACCCTGTATAAAAAGATGAATACATACATAACTAAATAGTAGGGCAAAATATAAATCAAACATTGCTGATCATATTATTTAACACTGTTTAAGAAAAACATTACCTTATCTTGGAGAGGTATTGTATTGTATGTTTTAAAATAGTAAACATTTTTATAAAAAGTTAAATTAAAAAAACAGAAAACAGGTTCATTTTTTGTGTAAGTAACGTCATAAAAGGATACTCTGTATTTTATTTAAAAACTAAATTGTTTCATTATTTTAAAAAATGAATCATTACCCTAACTATACAAATATGCGGTTTGATTTATAAGCAAAATAAAAATTAATATTCTACAGACATAAGGTAATAAAAAAAAGTTTTCTGCCAGTAGCTTGCTCTCTTTCAAGTTGTCCAAATATATTAAGACTTATGTGCCTATAAAACTTTGACATGTTCCTATTCGTCGTAAATATACACAACTCCAATATATTAATTTAAACTTTTATTTATTAGATTTCGTTTTCTGTTTCAACAAATGATGACTAAAAAATAGTTTTGTAGTTTTTGTACAAACTTAAGATATTTGAACCTCAAAGTTAAACCATTTTATTACATTCCGATTATTTTTTGTAATTTATGTACCTAATTTTGTTATTGTTTTAGTAATTCACATTCCTAGAGTGAGCATTTAAAATAAATATATTTTTTAAATCGTTTTTTTAGCTCATACAGCTACAGACAAACAAATTCGAACTACACTTCTCCACAAAACAAAACCTGACAAAGAAAATTTTGTTAAAATTCAATCTTAAATAACTTTTTCTGTTTTTTGACCGATTTGAATTATGTTTTCGTTCAGTGGTAGCTTCTTTCATCAAGATTATTATTTAATGTGGTGATTGCAAAAAGTTTTATAGGATTAGGTGTTATACAGGGAAGAGCCAAATGTTGCATTTGAGCCAAATTTTCGAACACCCTGTGGAATAATTTAACGTCACAATTTTTTATCAGTGTATTGGATTTTAGAGCCTTATCTTTTTTACCATCTCTTTTTTATGTATATCAATATCTTTATTCTAAAAGGAAACACACATTTTTAAAAAGACAATAAAATTCCTGTAAAGTTATACTTTAACACCTTACTTCTTAAATTTTTTATGATAAAAATAAATACAAATATTGGTTTTCAAAATTGGTTCGTAGTTTTCTAAATCAGTATTTAAATTTTTGTTAACTCTTAAGATATACAGGGTAAGACAAAAAGTGTGATTTAAAACAAAAACACCCTGTATATTAGGTTTTCCCCAATATATTTGCATCATTATTATTACGACCATCCGCATCCTATTAAAATTGCATTGTTTATTTTAAAAATCTGAATTTCGTTTTAGGATAAAGATACCGAATATAAATAAAGAACAGCAATATTAAGAAAAAATGGGCTTTAAAATCCAATACACTGGTAAAAAATTGTGACGTTAAATTATCTCACAGGGTGTTCGAAAATTAGGTCAAAATGCAACATTTGGCTCTTCCCTGTATAACAGCTAAACCTATAAAAACTTTTGCAATTTCCGTATTAACTAATAATCTTAATGAAAGGAGCTACAACTGATCAAAAGTTAATTGAAATCGGTCAAAAAACCAAAAAGTTAATTAAGATTGAATTTGAAAAAATCCTTTTCCGTTTTTTTTTTTGTCTAGAAGTGTATTAATAAAGCAGGTTAGAAAGAATCAAAATTAAGTAACAAAAGAAAGATGTGGTGGTAGCTGTCTAAATTGTCTGAGTGTCTGTGACATCATTTTGATAAACTCAAGGTCTTGTTATTAAATAGCTTCTGAAATTATTAATGTCGACTAATCTACTTGTTTTTGTATTTATTTTTCCTATTTAAAAGTTCTATTTATATTTTTATTTTTGTTTAAATTATTTTATAAATGTTCCATGTTATTATGTACAACTGAAATTTAAAAATTTAAACTTTGATGAAATTACTCTGTACAATTTTTTTTTGGTATTTTGTTATATGTTATTTATTTTATATATTTTATTAGTGTTTTTGGGATTTTCAAAAAATTGTCAGTTATTATAACCTAAAATGAATTGGTGTAAGGGCATATTAAATATGCATTTTTGAGGTTTTTGACAAACATGTGCTTTTTATAAAGGGAATTCAAAAATAAATATTTTTGAAGAATGAAATCTGTTGTATTATTTAACATTGGGCGCATTCTGGAGTACTCAGCCGCTTTACCGCTTAGTTATGGATTGTGGAGGGAGGATAACCATCTTTTATGGCGGACAAGTTGGAAAAGTGGCAATCGGAATGTAGCAAATTGGGATGGCGCCACAGTAGCCAGTGGAGAGATTTTGGTATTTCTTTCCTTTTTATTTTGTATCTATCTGTCCTTTTTCATTTTGTATCTCACTCTAATAATTCATGCTCATTGGTTTAAAAATCTCCTCTGGCTACTGTGGCGCCACCTTAAGTTGCACCTTTCGACGGACACTTTTTTAAAACATTCAGATGGTTATCCTCCCCTCCACCATCCATACGCTTAGTTTCACAATTGTCAAAATTTTCAAATTTGGCCAATAGGATGGCTTTATTTTGACAGATTTCGACACTTTGCAGTACCTGGGGGTTAAGCAGCTAAATACTCCTGGATGCGTTCATTGTGTTTTATGGATCTAATATTGTTTGTGCCATTCTGTGTGGTGTGAAATCTACTTTAAACAGTAGGTTTTACCTGTCTGGGTTTAGTGGGTTTGTATACCAATGGGATTCAGTATTATAATGATAAACAGCAGTGGCGCCCAGCTTTTTGGTTTAGGGGTGACCAAACATTTTTAGGGGATGGCTCAATAATCTAAACCCAGGAAATTTTGAAGGCAAAAAAATTACCCCATTTACAGTTCTAAATGCTTAACTCTGATGTAGTTTTCTGTCACGGCACTCCTAACGTCTAGTGCCTATTTCTTTCCTTCTTATCTTCCACCTTACAGAGGGACCCACCAATTATTCAGGGGTGGCCCGGCCACCCCTGGACCCCCTGGCGTCGCCATTGATAAACAGGGTGTTAAAAAGTGCACTGCCAAACTTAGAAAAAGTCGAAAGTTTCAATATGGTCTAGAACCAGTTAACATTGGAATCTTCACCAGATCGAGCTGGCGATTGCCTCAGCAGCAAAGCCATCCCAACCCAAGCAAGCACTGCCAAACTTTAAGGTTGATTTCTTGAATGATTTTAAGACAAAAAGTTTATACAAACATGGAACCGACAATTATTCGTTCTCCAGATATACGGAGTGTAGAACTTATAAAAGGAATGGTTCAAGTAAATATCAATAAAGTGGCGTTATTTTGCACTAACTTAATTAAACTGACTCTTAAGCATTTTTTTTAGGTTAAGCAACTAAAAATATAGCTTCTTTGTGTTTTATTTTTTTTTCAAATCTGGCTTAGTTTTTAAGGAAAAAGGCACTTCATTGCGTATTTCTCAACTTATAAGAAGCATGAATAAATATTTTTATTCAAAAATTGGGTTGTTAATTTCTTATTAAATAGCAATTATGTAACAACGGCAAAAAGGTACTAGGTATATTAAATGGGATTTATTTTTAAACTAATAAATTTAATAAATTTTTAAAGATTACACCCTTAGAACCAAGAATTTGCGGCCCTATGCTTTTGTGCAATTAATTTCTTTTCGTTTCGCCAATCATCCTGGCTTAGGTTGAACAATTCGGGAAAAAAGCTAAGCAGATAATAATGGATTTTATTTTTTAACACGCGCCCGATGGAAGTAGAGTACCTAGTAGGAACTTTACGGGTATTCAGATTCGTCTGTCTGGCAAAACTATGGAATAAAAGTTTCGCTCTAATGAGCGTTCTCACACACACTGCCCGACACGATATCGGTGAAAATGTTTGTAAGCAATGTGTATGGGATTTATAATTTATTTATTTATTGAATTTATGGGTGTAAGTAAACCCATGAATGCAATAAATAAATCAGTTAACATATACTTACAAAAGATCTTAATTTAGCACACATACAAACATAATGTGTGTGCTCTTCATTATGAGCGTCCAATACCGATATCGTATTATCGGGTAGTGAGAAACGGTCAATTTCGCGCTCGGCGCACGAGACTCTGGACGGGGAATCCCCGTGTTGCTTAGTTTATTTATTTATATTTCATTTTTCTGTGAGAGAAATTTTCTTCATACGGCAACTCGCAGACACGCAAGCGCAAAGTTGAATTAAATGTTAACTTAAGATTCGCTTATTAAAATCTTTTGAAACTTCCCACAAGAGTTTGTCAGATTGGTCTCCTCAAAAGGTAGGTATCTTACATAGAAAAAAGCGTAACAGAAGCTAGATTGTTTGTGGAGAAAAGTACTTATGAAATTCTCAATTTATGGAACGAGTGTTTATAGTTATGAACATACTGATGAACTAGTTAAACCTCCTGAAATGCAGTTCAGAGTTAATTATTTTAACACAATGGTAGATGCTATAATAGTCGACACCGAAGCGGTCAATGAATATTTTGAGCAATTTGATTTTATTTATGATATCAATTATTTGAAATCTATGCCAAAAGAGGATCTTCTCAAACATTGAAATGATTTAGGTACAATCCTTCGGGAAGGCGAAAACAGTGATATACAGCCTTTCAAACTATATGAAGACCTTCAGATTTTTAAAACTAATTCACTAGACTATCTCAACGGCGCGAAACAACTCATCCAATACATTTTGGAAAATAATTTAGAAGAAATATATCCAAATTTTTATATTACAATTAGAATCATGCTCATAGTTCCGGTCAGACCAGCTTCTCAAAGCTGAAATTGATAAAAATCTATTTTAGAAGCATGATAACCAAGGGCCAAGACAGACCATCCGCGTTATCAGTTCTGTCAATCGAAGCTGAAATAGTGGCCAGAATTAACTCCGACACAATCCTGAAAAAAATCAGTAAGTCAAAAATTTGACTATTTTAATTTCTATGTGTATACCTAATTATTTTTTGTCATCATTTTATTAACAATAAAACTTGTTATACTCATAAATTATTTTATAATTTGGCTCACTTAATTTAACGGTTTTTTCGCTGCGAAGTAAATAGGCCTCGCGAACTTGATGTAGCCGACGCGACGTAGACATTTGGTCTAGCACACAGCTCTCACAAAATATTTTTTTCAGGGGTGTGGGTCTAGCACCGCCACTGGAATTTGGTGTGTCAGCCAGACCCCGTTGACATTTGCTGTGCTGGCACGTACTCTCAATAGTAGCCTAGCCAATAAAAAAGAAGAAGAATTAGAAGTATAACCCAACTATCTTTACTATTGTTACTGTGATTTTTCAAAATACAAAAATAGTTAACTTGTGTATGGTGATTGGTAAAAATATATATTTGTCAGTAGAAGAATAATATATCCTTTGATTAAAAAGAATAATGTTGTGATTAGTCCAGAATATGAAGGACTAGGACCAGAATGTTTACCACTACAAACTACAACCATAGAAAAAAAAACTATAAAAGTTTCTTTTTTTTTAATGACTACAACCTTATAACGCAGTGTGTCTTTTTATTTAAAAAAATAGCCTTATAAAGCAAACCTAAAATATAGAAATTAAACATAAGGCACAATATGGAAGAGACAGATAAAATTCCTGATAAACCTACTTATAAAATAAACTATTTAATGCAACCAAAAGTTGAAAGCCAGGCTAACGAGAATGACTCTAAACTTGACTGCAACTTAGAAATTGTAAAAAGGAAATTGACGATGTATGTCATAAAGATGAATATGTAAGTAATGATGTGAGCGAGGATCTTAAAATAAATACCAATCCGTCATCTAGTATAACTACAGTGCTTTGGGGTCCAGAATATGTAGATACAAACTTGTTTGATGATGCTTTGGATAAAATAATAATAAGACATGAAGATGGACAAGCACATTGTTACTATAAAGGTTTTAAATACAAATATACTAACTTTCACGCTACAACAAACACATTAGAATGGGAATGTTACAAGTCACCTATGTGCAATGGAGTGTTAGAATGGAAGCAAGCAGGTGATACACCTGAAAAAAATATGCCGTATTACTGAACATATCTGCAAGCGCAAGCAAGTTAAATCAGCTCCAAAGACACAAAATATATATATCCCTAAAAGATGGTTACATATAATGGTTATATTTATATTATAGATGCCAAATATAAGTATTCAAGAGATTCGCATAAAACATTCAGATATAGGTGTTATAGGACAAACCAGTGTCCAGCAGCAATAAAAATATATAAATATAAGGAGAAATTTAGTATATTAGGAGAACATAATTGTGATTTAAAAATTAAAAATAATAATTTCAAAAACAAAAATAAGTTACAGGACACCATTGAACATCTAAAAAGTAATGTAAAACCAGTGTCTCTTACACCTGTCAAAATAATATATCATGTTCCTATTAATTTTCAATCAGTGCCATTGGTAGAACAAGGTAACTTTCAAAAGATGGGTGTCCAAGCGGTTAAGAATGTGGATTATATTAAGTTTAGAGGGTATGTACATCACAAGAAAACCAATTCCTCCCTAGATTTCGAAGATGTTGTTTCCTACATATGTCAAAAGTATGTCCAATGTATGTGTGATGGATCAGTCCTACTAAAAGGTGATAGAATTATACAGTATAAAGATCATTATTGTGAAGGAAGAAAAAGTATCAAACACTTAAATTTAGATTTAAATGATCCCAACACCTTATTTATCTACTACAATGTGAAAAATTGCCGTGCAGAACTATGCTATAAAGGATTAACTTATCAATCTAAAAAACAAAAAAATAGTTAACAAATGGACTTGTTCAAAAGTTACCTGTGCAGCTTTTTTGGTTCTTAAAGATGAGAAAGTAAGAGAACCTATTAATCATATGTGTGCTCTTGAAAAAGAGGCAGGTATGCCGTTTGGCCTTCGTAAAAACTAAAAAAGGAAGAAAAAGAAGAATTTGTAAAAGTCAATATTATAAATCAGTTATCATGTAGTTTTAAACCTGTTCCTATGGAGGAACAAACTAACTATATTAAAGAAGAACTTGATAATATGGTCTGTCCACAACAACTAGACCGTTTACCTGGAATTAAATTTAAAGGATTTTTTATCAAAAACATGAGCAATTACTTTCCTTAGATGGTTCAAGTACTTTTGTGTGTTTCAAATTTAGCAAATGTTTGGGGTCTATAAAAGTAAATCATGATCTAGTACTTGGTTATATAGATCACACTTGCATGGGGAGTGAACTTAAGGAATCACCAACTTTTAACCCTAATGATTGTGGTACTTTGGTAATCTATAATAATGATGAAAAATCTTGTTTGGAGTTGTTTTACCGCGGCTTTACATATTTGAAAGATTGGGGAGTAATTCCTGGTGAATCATTATGGATTTGTAAGGAAACAGCTGCTTCTAAATGTCAAGCTTATTTAAGACTGACTGAGGATGAGTTAGTATTAGAATCTGGGAATCATACTTGCAATGACAAACAAAGCATGGAACAAGACGATAGGACAATACTTCCTAACCCCTGTTTTGATACTCCAATAGTGAATGCTTTAATGATAAATTGTGAAAATCCTTCTGTTACAGAAATTGAATATCAAGAATGGCAACATTGCTACAAAAAAGAATCTGAAAACAATTCTGATAACAATTTTAAAAGGGAAAATTTCAATGAAATAATGGTCAGGTGTGAAAATCCTTCTGTTACAGAAATTGATTATCAAGAATGGCAACATTGCTACAAAAAAGAATCTGAAAACAATTCTGATCCCAATTTTAAAAGGGAAAATTTTAATGAAATGATGGTCAAGTGTGAAAATTCTTCTGTTACAGAAATTGAATATCAAGAATGGCAACATTGCCACAAAAAGAATCTGAAAACAATTTTGATCACAATTTTAAAAGGGAAAATTTTAATGAAATAATAGTCAAGTGTGAAAATCCTTCTGTTACAGAAATTGAATATCAAGAATGGCATCATTGCTACAAAAAGAATCTGAAAACAATTCTGATCACAATTTTAGAAGGGAAAATTTTAATGAAATAATGGCCAAGTGTGAAAATGCTTCTGTTACAGGAATTGAAGATCAAGAATGGTAAAATTTTTGAAAAAAAAGTCTAAAAAAACGTTTTGAACAAGATTTTAAAATTAAAAATCTTTTCCTTTTAGATGGGGATGATTAAGGAAGACAAAATAAGCAAGAGAAGAAACTAATGTAATGTGCTTTTAGTGAATATAGATTTAGTTCCTCATTTTACATACAATCAGACGTTAAAACAATAAAATACTCTTTTAAAAAACTGACGTAACTACAGTCCTTTAAATTTTTGTTAAAAAATAAATTTCAACCTTCTTTAATTCTCTTTCTGTACCTAATAATTGTAGTCGGTAATTAAATATACAAGGTGAGTTTTGTAGTGGCTGTGTTGTATTATTTTGGAAATCAAATCATCTGGTTTTAAACCACTTCAAAAGAAGGAGCGAAAGGTACTATACCTATTTTTTCTCTCTGCCATATGTTGTTCGTGCGGAAAATCTGCCTCTAGTGTGGTATGTGCTCAGATAATACATATACATATGCTAAATTACCCATTATTAATAACTAAATTAACAAAAGGTTATTTTTTTGAAGTCGGTTTAAATTTTTTTTTAATTTTATTTTTCAAAAAAAAGGACTCTTCAGAAAAATGTTTGCTTAAAAAAAATATGATTCATGTAGAGGAAAAAAAAGTGGATTTTGTATACAGGGTTTGCAAAAACTTAAAAAGCATGATTTTTCTCCAAGAGTAAACTTGCTTTATTTTTAATTTTTAAACAAAATATCATTAGGAAAATTTATTAGGAACAAAGTTTGTAATCGATAAATACAATAACACAAAATTTTATTAAACTCCATAATTTGGCGAAAACGCCTTCATTACATTGGTAACTGTTAGGATGTATAAGTCCGTTATACCTAACATTAGCCACTTCCTTATTCTGTCATTAGCCATTAGTCACAAGTTTTGTCTATCAATTATTTTTCTAAAAGTAAAATGTAATCTTTTATGTTTCTCCATAAATATATGTAATTTTTAGTACTTTATAAACTTTCTTTTATTCTGGCTATTCCACTAAATAACTCTAACAATAATAGCTGAAAAATTATGTTGTGTAGAAATTTGGAGAAAGCATATATGTATGTGTTTGAAAGCAAATTATGGGAATTTTCATAATCATCAAATAATACCCTTTAATCAAAATTTTGTTATTAAAGGGCTATTTTTGGCCTAATTGGATTATATTTTTTCAAGACTAGTAGCGTCCTGGACAGCACCCGAAAGAATAATTCTAACAAAAAAATACTTCAACTTAACTTTTAGAGGACCCTGTGTAGGCTATATAGACCGACTTTGTGCTGGCACATAGTTTTAATAGCAGCCTAGGTAAAAAAGAAGAAGAATGAGAAATGTAACCAAACTATCTTTATCGTTATTTGTATTGGCAATTGCCTTGCCTTGCACGAACGCCATACATAAACAAAGCAGTATTGTGATTTCACTCTTGTATAACGATTGGTAAAATAATATATTTTTGTCAGTAGAAGAATAATATGTCCTGGATCAAATAAGAATAATGTTGTGATTAGTCCCAAATATGGAGGACTAGCACAGCCCAGAATTTTACCACTACGACCATAGAAAAAGAAACTAAAAGTTTATTTTTTCAATGACTACAAATTTCAAACGCACTGTTTTTTTGTTTAAGTAAATCGCTTTACATGCCAAATCCAAAATATAGAATATAAACATGAACCATAATATGGAACAGACAGATAAAATAGCTGAT
The DNA here is from genome assembly GCA_014170235.1 of Listronotus bonariensis. Lineage (NCBI taxonomy): Eukaryota > Metazoa > Arthropoda > Insecta > Coleoptera > Curculionidae > Listronotus > Listronotus bonariensis. The sequence continues at coordinate 112,256 of JACEGR010001380.1, read as the reverse complement.
AAACCCACTTGTAAAATAAACTATTTTATGCAACCAAAAGTTGAAACCCAGGCTGATGATAATGACTCTAAGCTTCACTGCAATTTAGAAATTGTAAAGAGGAAGATGATTATATAAGTAATAAAAATGAATGTGTACATAACGAACTGAGTGAGGATCTTAAAATAAATACCAATGCATCATCTAGTAAATCTATAGTGGTGTGGGGTCCAGAATATGAAAATGCAAAAAAAAGAATGAAACATTCTTTGGATCAAATAATAATAAGATATAAAGATGGACAAAATGTTTGTTACTACAAAGATTTTAAGTACGAAGATAGTAGCTTTCACACTAAAACAAACACCTTAAAATGGAAATGTTTTCCTATGTGCAATGGAGAGTTAAAATTGAAGCAAACAGGTGATACAACTGAAAAAGCAACATGCAGTGTAACCGAAAATTTCTGCAAGGAAGTTGAATCATCTCCAGAGACACACAATTATATCCACGAAAGAATGGTTACATATAATGGTTATATTTATATTATAGATGCCAAATATATGGTTTTAAGAGCCTCCAATGAAACATTAAAATATAAGTGTTGTAGATCTAACCAGTGTCCAGCTGCAATAAAAATATTTGAAGATAAGGAGAAGTTTGGAATCTTAGGAGAACATAATTGTGACTTAAATGGTAAAAATAATACTTTAAACAAAAAATTAAGTTACGAGACACCACTGAAAATCTTAAAAGTATCATAAAACCAGTGACTCTTACACCTGTCAAAATAATATATCATGTGCCTATTAACTTTCAATCAGTGGCATTAGCAGAACAAGGCAACTTTCAAATGATGGGTGTCCAAGGGGTTAAGAATGTGGATTATATAAAATTTAGAAGTTATGTACATTACAAAAAAACAACTCTTCCGTGGATTTCAAAGATGTTGTTTCCTACATATGTCAAAATTATGTCCACTGTATGTGTGGTGGATCAGTCCTACTAAAAGGTGATAGAATTATCCAGTATAAAGATCATTACTGTGAAGGAATAAAAAGTTTGGAAAACTTAAATTTAGACTTAAATGATCCCAACACCTTATTTATCTACTACAATGTAAAAAATGGCCGTGCTGAACTATGCTATAAAGGATTAATTTATCAACGTTATCATAAAAAGATAGGTAACAGATGGTCTTGTTCAAAAGCTACCTGTGGAGCTTTTTTGGTTCTTAAAGATGAGAAAGTAAGAGAACCCATTAATCATATGTGTGCTTTTGAAAAAGAGGCAGCTAAACCATTTGGTCTTCGTAAGAAACTAAAAAGGAAGAAAAAGGAAAATTTGTAAAAGTCAATATTATAAATCAGTTGAAATGTAGTTTTGAACCTGTTCCTGTGGAGGAACAAAGTAACTATATTAAAGTAGAACTTGGTAATATAGTCTGCCCACAACAACTAGACCGTTTGCCTGGGATTAGGTTCAAAGGTATTCTTTATCAAAAACATGAGCAATTACTTTCCTTAGATGGTTCAAGTACCTTTGTGTGTTTAAAATTTAGCAAATGTTTTGGGTCAATAAAAGTAAATAATAATCGGGTAGTTGGTTATATAGATCACACTTGCATGGGGAGTGAACTTAAGGAATCACCAACTTTTAACCCTAATGATTGTGGTACTTTGGTAATCTATAATAATGATGAAAAAACTTGTTTAGAGTTGTTTTACCGAGGCTTTACATATTTGAAAGATTGGGGAGTAATTCCTGGTGAATCGTTATGGATTTGTAAGGAAACAGCTGCTTCTAAATGTCAAGCTTATTTAAGACTGACTGAGGATGAGTTTGTATTAGAATCTGGGAATCATATTTGCAACGATATACAAAGCATGGAACAAGATGGTAGGACAATAATCCCTAACCCCTGTTTTGATACTCCAATATTAAATGATATAAAGATAAAGATTGAAAATCCTTCTGCTAGAGAAGTTGAAGATCCAGAATGGGAACATTGCTACAAAAAAGAGTCGGAAAACAATTCTGACCCAGATTTTAAAAGTGAAAATTTCAATGAAATAATGGTCAAGTGTGAAAATCCTTCTGTTACAGAAATTGAGTATCAAGAATTGCAACATTGCTACAAAAAGAGTCTGAAAACAATTTTGACCACAATTTTAGAAGGGAAAATTTCAATGAAGTAATGGTCAAGTGTGAAAATCCTTTTCTTACAGATGTGGAAGATCAAGGAAGGCAAAATCAGGAAGAAAATATTAACTAATGTGCTTTTAGTGGATAGAGATTTAGTTAAAAACTTTTCATGTACATGTACAATTAGACCTTTAAAACCGAGTTTAAACCATTAAATACTGATTAAAAACATTACTTAACCACTGTGCTTTAGATATTTTATTAAAAAATAAATTTTATCTTATTTAAATCGCCTTTCTGTGCTTATTAATTTTTAATAAAATTTTGTAAAATGTTTTTACAAGTGGGCTTTTTCTCATATTCCTCATAAAAGTGATAATTCAAAAAGTCTATACAGGGTGTTTCACAACTTATCCGACAAATTTTAAGGGCTAATTCTACACCAAAAATATTCTAAACGACTTAGTTTTTTAACTACAGGGTGGTATTGTTTTTTATAATAACTTATTTAAACCAATTTAGATAATTTTAAAAATTTTTGGGACGCGCCTCCTATGCACTAAAGACATTTTTTGCATACAAGAAAAACATTATTTAGAATCAGTGTCAATCCATAAAGAGTTTATGTTAAATATTTTGAAAGAAAAATGGTACGCCACTGCACTTTTCTAAATTAAAAATAATTTTTAAAATTCTCATTAGGTTTGGAACAAATTTGATCTCTTTACTTTTTTATTTGGTGCACGGTTTGTGTAAATAAATAAAAACCATTTTTCGGCATGGTCATTTTACATCTATATCAAATTCTTCACTAAAAATCACCTTTGTTATTTTATTCTTTAACTAGATAAGATTATTTCCGGTGAGAGATCTCGATCTGGCGGTAAGAACAGAGCTGATCTGGCTTGAGGGCCCATCAGGCTGCCTGAGCAAACTGTCCAGAAACAAATAAGACTAACTTAAAGAACAGCATGAATTGGAATAATCACCTCAGGACCTGAGGGCAGAGGTGAAAGGCTATTTAACAACGCCAAAGTCAACCATGATTGGAACTCATTATAAGCCAAAAATTACGCAGTATAACAAAGAGTTTGCAGGTAAAAGAAAGTACGAGGGAACAATTCTGCGAGAGTTTCAAAAGAAACTCAGTGTGCGCTAGGTGCACAGAATCATGCAGAAAAGAGGGTTTCGATCAGAACAGCCTGCTAAAGAGTAGATGGCTCATATGTGAGCACAACGGAGAGCCACGGGAGCTGCTAATAAGACGCACCAGGCTCGTCAATAATCACTAACTCAACAAGGCTAACCCCACCGAGATTTACTGATCATTCTGCCGAAGAAGAATGTATGGATTGGAAAAGCAGCTGAGTTATTACAAACCAAGACTTGAAAAGAAAACTGGGTCTCGACACACCCTACCGTAGTCCCAGGCCTGAAACAGTAGCCTATAGAACAATGTGCTAGGGAAATCATCAGAAGGAGCTATGAGGATAAAACCATAGTAATCTATTCGGACAGCCAGGCAGCCATCAGGGCACTCTAGTTCATGCAAAATCAGCTCCAAGCTGGTGCGGGACTGCGTAATTGCCCTGGAAGAGGTGGGTGCGTCCAACAAGCTAACCATTGCCTGGGTACCAGGACACGAAGGCCACGAAGGCAATGAAGAAGCTGATAAATTGGCAAAGGAGGGGCTGGCAGGACAATGGTAGGTCCTGAGCCCTACTGTGGTATTCCATCATGCCAGGTAAGGTCATCCATTAGATCATGGATTATGAGGGAATCACAAGACTGGTGGATGGAGAACACCAGGACAGCGTCAGGCGAAAGTGTTCATCAAGGCTTACTCGCCAGAATTTACAAAAGACCTTCTGAATTATAACCGGAAGGCAGTAAGAATAATAGTGGGTCAACTGACAGGTCATTGCAGACTGAATAAACACCTGGAAACTATGGGCCTGGCAGAAGAAAACCTATGTAGGTTCTGCCAGGAGGAGGAAGAAACCGCAGAACACGTATGGTGCTACTGCGAAGCCCTTTGTCGTCTGCGGTTTGCAAGGCTGGGTGAAGAAAACCTAAAGCGGCAAGATATACCAAGGGGCCAGTTTCAAGCTTGTGGAGTCTGATTAAACAGACCGGCTTGGATAGCGTGCTCTAACCTATGGACGGAGGACACACAATAAACCTGAGCAGGTTGCAGTGTTAGAGGATATGCAAATTTGTTCCATTTTAAAAACTATTTTTATTTTAGAAAAAATTCAGTGGCGTGCGATTTTTTCTAAAAAATATTTAACTTAAACCTCTCATTGACGACACTGGATTTTTTCTTGTAGGCCAAAAAATATCTTTTAGTGCATAGGAGGCGTCCCCAAAATTTTCTGGAAATATCTAAACTGGTATAAAAGGTATTATAAAAAAAATTATTTAAAATTAAAGATAAAGATAAAGATAATTTATTGATGCGAAATATACAGTTGTATTTGCACAGGTCATATGGTCAAACTTTAAAATCTAATAAATTTAAATATCAAAAAATTCTTAAAATTATGGCTACTTACACTTAAATACATTGAAGCTAAAAATGACATAAAAGACAAATACTTTACTTTTACACTTTAAAATTTCTTTAACATTATAAAATTACTCTTACAAGACAAATATGTCGCTATTACAATTTAAAATTCCTTAACACTATAAAATGCACATTTACTTAGTACCGATTTAATTATTTGTTTTTTAAATTTATTAACTGGCCATTTTCTCATTCCCAATGGGACCTTATTGAACAGTTTTACTGCAGCGAATTCTGGCCTTTTTGGCTCTTACCTACGCGACAATATGGCAATACTAAATTACTACCATGTCTGGTTTTATATGTGTATGTGTGTTATTATGTGATCTAAATAGATGTTCTCGTTTTTTAATAAATAATAAACTTCTCAAAATATAGACAGAAGAAAGAGTTAGTATTGCAAGCTCCTTAAAAGCAATCCTGCAGTCATCCCTATACCTGATTCCCGAAATTACTCTTACAGCCCTCCTTTGTAGTCGAAAGATGAGGTCCGCCGACGCCGCACCACCCCACACCATTATGCCATAGGACATAACAGAGCGAAGTAGGCAGACCTCAAAGTCTTATCTCCTATACACATCCAGCCAAGCCCATCAGCAGAAAGACGCAGCTCCGCAGCCTTCCAGATATCCTCTCGGTATGAACACCCCAGTTAAGCTTGGAATCCAGATAAACTCCGAGGAATTTGACATGTCGGGTTATTATAATTACTCAGATCTCTTAAAGAAAATACGATTTTTTGTGACTTATCCTCATTAAGTTTAAGTTTTTTAGCGTTAAACCACACCTTTGCCCTCGACTGGGCACCCACAGCAACCTCCTCGACAAGGTCAATGTCATTTCCTCGTATGGATAGGGTAGTGTCAACCGCAAAAAGGGTATATTTTGCCTTACTCTCATTAAGAGGTAGATCATTAATATAAATTAAAAACAGGACCGGTCCCAAAACCGAACCCTGAGGCACACCAATGTCAACAACCCTTTTCTGCCGAAGGCACCCCATCAACCATCACTACCTGACGACGATTCTCAAGATATGATTTGAGTAGTAATATGCTATTGGAGTTAAAATTATAATAGCGTAGTTTGTCGAGAAGGATGCTGTAAGAGACGCAGTCAAAAGCCTTGCTAAGATCATAAAAGAGTGCCATGTCATTCCAAATTCTCAAAAGAATCCATTATATCTGAGAGGAGATCCAGAATGCCAAGAATTTATAACACCCTGTAGTTCAAAAACGAAAAAGAAGTTTAGGACATTATTTTTTTATACTATTAATTAGCGTTCTGGGCGCCACCTGAAACAATATGAGTGAGAAAAGAAATTACTTTTACTGACTTTTGTCTAGTTTTTATGTTTATTTACTTACATATTAAGGGGGTAAAAATTAAGATTTTTATTCTCTTTTTTTTTATTGATATCCTTATTTTCAAGCAAAAAGACAATCGGTAATTGTTCTAGAAACTGTCCCGCCGCAAGTCCGATTTTTGATCAAATTTGGTTTACGGGGGTTTTTGGAGCGCTGATTACGAATCTCGAAAGAATTTTTAGTTGGAAACGTTACATTTTCGAGATATCCATCATCAAGTTGGTATTTGAATTAACCTCATTTTCACTATATTCCCCTTCTTTTTTGCATACAATTCTTGATTTTAAGTTAAATTTGTAAACAATATTTAATTTTTACCTTTTAAAACCCCATTTTCTACGTATTTTACACTTTAATTTTAATTAATTGCGTAGCTTTACTTTAATCGTTTTCAATTATGGCGAATGCGCCGGGGCAAGTAAACCATAGCTTTCTGCGTTTTTAAAGGGATCCTTCCCAATTTATTTGATAAAAGGTGTAAACATAGATCAACGGGTTTTAAAAGGTGAAAATCAAATATTTTGGGCCACTTTAGCCTTTAATCAAGAACTGTGTGCAAAAAGAAGGGGGAATATTGTGAAAATAATGTTAGCTGAAATGCCAACTTTGATGATGGATATCTCGAAACAAACCGTTTCCGACTAAAAATTCATTCAGAATCGTGATCAGCGCCCCAAAAACTCCCGTATACCAAATTATTTGGTCAAAATCGAAGTTGCGTGACAGTTTCTAGACAATTCACACCCAAAACCATGGGGCAAATCTTCTTTTGAATTATCCTAATAAAATGCTTTTAATTACAACAGCCAGATTACCTACTAAATTAGATAATAAGAACATGTAAACTACCAAACAACCTTGCCAAATTAAGTGTTTTAAATTTTCCCTATTTGTTGTGTGATCAAGGGGTTGACAATATAGTGACTTTTTTTGTCATGGACTTAGCAAAATCAAGAGGCAAAAAACCATTATAATTACTTTCAAAATCTAGAAATAACAAAAAATGCAGATAAGTCAGTGGCGTACAGTTTTTTGTCTTAAGCTCTGTTTTTACAGTTTGAAAGTTTTCTTGCATGCAATTTTTTCTTGTTGCAATTTTTCTATCTGCACACGCGCACTTTACAGCAATATTTAAAAAGAGAAAAATGCGCGTGCGCAGATCAAAAAATTGCAGCAAGAAAAAATTGCATGCAAGAAATCTTTCAAATTGTAAAAGCACCTATAAATATCAGAGAAATGGAGATTTCTCTGATAAATATTCGTTCAGGGCCATTCAGTACACTGCACTTAAATAATTTAATCAATTTAGGTCTATTTCAATGAAGGATGAAATACTTCACTTAAAAACATAAAGCACATACCTGTTGGAGGCAGCCTTGCAGCTTGACTATGCAAATAGTGTGCGTATAAGGAGATTTAAGATGGATCGTCAAAAACCCCGGGCGTTTATTTTTGAAAGCATTGAGAAAGCAATCCTTGGGAGCATATTTTATAGCTTTCTGGAGCATTCGCTGATGTTAAAAATTATGTTGTTTATGTCAGCCATGCAACAGCTAGTTTTTCAGTATCGTTCATAAATTGTTCAAAAATAAAATATTTAAGGTTAATGGGTAATGTTATGAGTCCCTGATGCAATAAGGTATTGAAATCTGTTTACTTCTAGGTGTAGCTAGGTATTCAAATGGTATTATTTTGCAGAATTTTTAGTTTAAATTGAGAAAAATTGTGTTTGCTCCGGGAGCACTAAAGTTTGCGTCGGGAGCAATCAAGAAGCAATCGAATGATCCCCGCACAAACCCGTCACTAGAGAAGTCGAGCGAATGCGTGGGGGCTTGGGGAAAAGCTAATAAGTCACTTTTCGGCAAAAATGGGATTAAGTCAGAGATACTGACCATACCCAGCATCCAGTGCTGCGTCTTAAAAGTACGGACGCATTTTTATTCAATTCCCTGCTGCCTAATTTTCGACACCCTATGGCGGCAAATTTTTAGGGGGCGGCAGATTTACTTCATAAATTGTTTTATTTCGATTTTGAAACATTGTTGGACTAAACAATAAATACAAGTTAAAAGCTTTTTTTTTGGTCGCCAAAAATTTTGGAACGAAAAACCAATTCTTATTTTTTAGCTATTCCAAATTTTTCCCCCAATGAAAAATTAAAACAGTAATGGCTGCAAAAATTAATAGCCTACGGGCGGCAAATATGTAAATCCGGCGCTGCCAGCTTTCGCGAATGATTACGCTTATCCAGAATTTCGTTTCGGGGTGCAGGCAGAGAAAAATTATTAGTAGCATTAAAAGTTAAATTATGTTGTTCTTAAATATTGACTAGCCCTTAAATATAGATATAAATATTGTGATTGGATAGTGCAAATTTAAAATGCTTTTCCCGCCAATCCCAACGCTGAATTATCATCCACGAGCGGAAAACCGCTCTCATGGACAGCAGGCGTAAAGAATAAATAAATATTCACAATAATCAGCTGCGGTGGACAGCTGCCCTCGCTGCTTTCATCTGACTACGCACAGGATTGTAACCCAGATTTTGTGTATTCCTTTTACCTTGTAGAACCGCAGTGGGATTCTTAACTTCTCGATACGAGACGACTCGTTCGATATTGAATTCTCGGTATCCCTTTCGAAACCTATCGAATACGTAATTCTCATATCCATCGAGTCGTAGTCCGTAGTACAGCGTAAAATTGGGAAAGTTATGTTGGCAACTATAATATTTTGACCTATTTAACTGTACAATTGGCAATATTGGCAAGTTTTCCTGTTGACCTCTTTGACCTTTTCATTTTGTGCTTTTAGTATTTTTTATATTTTCATCTATTTTATGAGTATTTTATTTTATTCTTGTCTATTCTCTTTGCTTACGAAATATTTATGCGTCGCAATTTCATTTGACAATTAATTTTCAACCAATCAAATTGCTTCTTTGTAGTATACGTCACCTCTCGGTCGGTACCGAGTACTCGACATCGACTCTGAAACCTATCGAAAATGCGATTCTCGATTTATATCGACTCGTAGTCCGTAGCATAAAGTAACATACCTACAGATAAGAGAAACCATGGCATGCTAAAATTTTCGTACCGCTTTTGCGGCAGGCTCAGCGCTGCTTGGCGGTAGGCTTGTCATTGTTGCCATTTTACACTTTAAATGCGTCTGTCGAAGCCTCGCCTCGTGTAACATCAGCGGTGGGAAGACACGTAAGCTGACAAAAATGACTAACTGGCGGTATTTCAACGAAAAACGAATAAAATTATATTTGGAGTTTTCGCATGACCTGTCCTTAAATCGGCTATTCCATGATAACTCTTATAATTTCCTTACTCTATGTCCGTAGTAAAAAGTAAATTTGCACAGGACCGTACGCAGAGAGTGGAAAAATAAAGACTCCAGGGGCGCATTCAGATTAGACAACCTTGTGGTAAAATTTACCCATTTTGTGACAACGCTTATTGCGCATGTCTTTAACGGGCGTCGATTCTGAATGCGTCCAAGGTAAGTAAACAACGAGGCTTAGGCATGCTATTTACATAAACCAAAAAAAGGCTTAGACGACACCTTCAATAAACAACCCATGAGGTATTTTTGGGCTCCTGAGGGGGGGCAACTGCCCCCATTGCCCTAATTTATAAACTTGACGTAAAGTACGAACCCTGTAAGTTCAACACAGCTACGTCATTATCAGCCAAATGTTTACATACAAAAGAACCGATGCCATGTATTTTTTTACCAAAGACATCGCTTAATTGTAGCACAGAATAACTAGCTGCCGCAAATTGTAGATATATAATTTTTGTACTTGATGAGATGTGTGTTTGGGGCATTTTGATGCTATTAAAGTATGATGTAGCGATGTTTAACTAACAGCGTTTAAACTCTACCGTTTCCGCTGTCCCTCAATTACGTTCGCAACATAAATTTATCGCGTTTAATTTAACCATTTATAATCGTCGTTGCCGTATTTGGCTTATTGTTTAATTAACTTGACCAAATTTAAAACTGTTGTTATTGGTCGTTAACAGACGTTTGGGATCGATAACAGGATTGTTTCATTAACAATGTTCAAACTGCAGCGACAGCAGAAGCGTAACGGCAACGACAACGATTTGTCAAGTTGAAGCCTAAACTTTATGGCGTTTAATGTAATCATTTATAGGAACGCGTTGTCGCATTTGCGTTTATTGTTATCCTTTGCCAAGTTTTAACGAATCGTCGTCGTCGTTGTTCGCAGACGTTTGTTTATCGACCAATAGTTTTTTTTCAACAATTTGCAAAAGTCGGTAAGGGCGGCAGCAATACGGTAACGACAACGAAACGTCAAGTATATAAATTAAGCTCAAACTTTATGGCGTTTAATAAGGCCTTTTATATGGACGCGTTGCCATATTTGGCTTGTTATTATTATCCTTTGCCAAGTTTTAACTTATCGTCGCCGGCGTAGTTCGCAGACGTTTGTTTATCGACCAATAGGTTTTTTATTTAACAATTTGCAAAGGTCGATTGGTAACGGCGGCAGCAATACGGTAACGACAACGAAACGTCAAGTATATAAATTAAGCTTAAACTTCAATTTACGTCTGGCACCTACCCTTTTTTTATTTAACAAATTGAAAAGTCGACGACGGCGGAAGCAAAACAGCCACAGAACGAAACGTTAAGTTTATAAACTTAGTATACATTGATAAGAGATTGTTGTAAACTAAATGTCGTTTGTTATTTTGACTCAAGGAGATAAACTTTAATAAGTTTATCTCCTTGATTTTGACTTATCGCTCAAGGTGCTTAGAGAGAAGGTGGCCCAACTTTGTTATGACAGTAAACAGCTGATACATGTGACGTCATTGGTGTCATTTTTGATTATATTCAAAATTTAAAATATAGTTTATACAATTATTGTTAAAGTATTTTTTTTCACTATTTACTTACTAATATAAACATGATTAACACGACATTTACAAAACACTAAAGAAATAACGACATTCTTTTTCTTAAAGAATACCTTTGACGTCACATATTTCAACTGTCCAAATGAAAGTTGGGTCGTTCTCTTAAAGCACTTTGCTTTTCGCTTAGAGAGAACTAGGTAAAAATACAATAATTATAAATTATTTATTGGTTAATAAAATGTCGATCTTCTTTTAAATATATATTGTACAATTATTTCTCTAAAACTCAGAAGTAATCTAATCCTTGTACTATTTGCTTTCGTTTGACAAATATTACATTTTTAACCAATCAAATTGCTTCGTTATTCTTCTCGACAGCATCGAAGGTACCGAGATCAAATGACGTACGAACTCGGAAGTTGTCGACTTGTTACCGAGTATCGAATAACTTAAGAATCACCATTTCGTAGCATCTTACGTGCCGAGATGCGCCGAGCGAAATAAGGCTAAGCGCTAATAATACCGGTCCTATTTTGTCATTTGATTTTACGTAGATGAATAATAGGATAAAGACTGCCTTAATAAGGATGGTGCTTGCTTTTATGCATGTCGGATTTAGGTCGTGCATTATTTGGATCTTAGCAGTGTCTTATTTTAACTTCGAAATTGTTCGTGTAACCGAACGTCTGTCGGCCACAAGAATTGTTGTATCACTTAAGACAAACAATGGGCGCATTCAGGAGTACTCAGCTGCTTAGCCGCTAAGTATGCGGAGTGTCAAAACTTTCAAATTTAACCAATAGGATGGCTTTATTTTGACAGTTTTGACACTCTGCTTACCCAGCGGTTTAAGCGGCTGAGTACTCCTGAATGTGCCCATTAAAACTAAAATGCTAACTTGGCGGATTTGAGCTTTTATGGAAAAACTGGTAAAATAAATAGAAAAATGGGATTTGTAGCACTGCAAATCAAATACTAAGTACCAATTTAGCTTTCAGTCAAGAATTGAGTGCAAAAAGAGGAGGGGAAATAGTAAATTCAGGTTAGTTTTGGTTATCAAGTCTGATGATGAATGTGTCAAAAACGAAACGTGTCCGACTAAAAATTCTTTTAGATTCGTAATCAGCGCCCCAAAAACCCCCGTATCCCAAATTTCATTAAAATCAGCGATGCGTCCGGCGGTTTGTAAATAATTACAAAAATGTTATTTTTTAATTTTCAAATCACTAGAACCTTTACTACTGTGTCCGCCGATTAAGAATAAGTCTCGATTTAACCTTTTTAGAAGAATTTAAGTGTACAGCCCCCATTTTGAAAAATTAAAATGAAAAAAAAACTTCCATTATTTTAATATATTAGCAAACTACATACCAATTTTTGAAAATATATAATGGCTCTTTCATGAAAATCAATGAAAATTTAAGCATTTACAGGTATCTCTCCCCTAATATGGTAACTTGCAATAATTTTCTATGCTTCTCGACAGCACCCTATATAGCTACCGAAATTAAATGACATACGAACTCGGAAGATATCGACTCTCAAATAAGTTAATAATCACCATTCGGTAGCGTCTCGATACGTTACGACTCGAGACGGCGGTTGAGAATCGACCTGCCGTTCTTTAGACTGTCAATAGTGTCAAGAACGGTTTTACAACATGAAAAAATGTCAAAAAATAGTAAAAGGAACACTTATGATGGTGTCGTTCCGGGCGGTTCTGGAGCATAAAAGGAATACAGCAATAACTGATAATAGCGGTAATCCTATGTGCTGGCACATGGCTTTAAGCAGTCGGGCCAAAAAACAGAAGAAGAATTAGAAGTATAACCCCAATAGTTCATTATTATTTTGTTTTTATTTTCTTTTGATTTAAATTTGAAAAGTTTGTTTTCTAGATTGACTGTCTGTGGCAATTCGTAAAACAGTATTATTTTATAGAACAATAAAAAACGGGTGCATGGGTCTGGTAAAGATTAGGTATCCACGAAATTCGCGTTTTTAAAGTTCCAAGTAAAAGTGTTTGGTTTAAAAACATGAAAAGTGTTAAAATAATAAATTATGTGCCAAGCTATCACCCATTGCCAGTCGAAGAACAGTCCTACGTTCAAATAATGAACCCTAAAGTGAATTGTATTAAGTTTAGAGGTTATATCCATCAAATAAGATTCAACTTCTCCATAGATTCTACTGGTGTTGTTCCCTACATATGTCAAAAGTATTCCCAATGTATGTGTCCGGGTTCATTCCTATTAAAAGGTGATCGAATCATTCAATATAAAGACCATTACTGTAAAGGAATAAAAAGTGTTAAACAGTTAAATGTAGACCTAAATGATTCCCAAACCTTATTTATTTACTACAATATTAAAAATGGTCTAGGAGAACTATGCTATAAGGGATTAACTTATCATAATAAGCAAAAAAACGGTGCCAAATGGATTTGTTCAAAAGCTACCTGTGGAGCATTATTATTTCTAAAACAAGGGAAAGTAAAAGAACCTGCTAATCATATGTGTGCTATTGATACAGAACCAGTTGAGCCCTATGTTGTTCCTAAAAGACTAAAACCGGAAGTGACGGCAAAGTTTGTAAAAGTCAGGATAATAAATCAGTTTTTATGTAGTTTTGAAAATGTTTCTGTGGACGAACAAACTAACTATACTAAAGTAGAATCTGATACACAACAACCAGACCGTTTACCTAGGATTGAGTTTAAAGGTTTTCTCTATCAAAAATATGATAAATTAGTGTCTTCAGATAATTCACATACCTATGTGTGTTTAAAAAAAGCCACTGTCCTGGGTTGATAAAAGTAAAGCATAATAAGGTACTTGGGTATACAGATCACACGTGCATGGAAACTGTAAGTAAGGAATCTCCAACTTTTAACCCTGATGATGATAGTACTTTGGTAATCTATAATAATGAAGAAAAAAGTGTATGGAATTATTTTATCTAGGTTTTACATATTGGAAAAGTTGGGGAAAGATTCCAGGTAAATCTCGATGGGTTTGTACAAAATCAACTAGTTTAAAATGTCCGGCTGATCTAGTACTGACTAAAGATGATTTTGTATTAGATTCTGAAGATCACATTTGCAATGGCAAACAAAGAGATAATTTAATATCTTCCATCTTATATTTTGACCCTCAAATATCAAAAGACTTAATGACAAAATGTAAAAATCATTCTGTAAATATTAATGGCACTAAAACTAATGGTTATAATATTTATGCACAAGGGACTTTATCTAACAATAATACTAGTGTTGAAGTTTCATATTCAAAAAAAAAGGAGGAGGCAAAAAAATGCACATATTGAAAGTGATGATAACATTCAGTACCATTCTGTTGCTACTTATGATAATAATGACATAAATAAACATGAACTTTCTACTTGTGTTAAGTTTACTGCTCATACAGTCCCAGCAGATGACAGTAATTGTATTCAAGATCAAATGAAATCTTTCTGTAGTACTGTTGAAATTAAGAATTCGGAGCCTCAAATAACTAATTCTCTTTACTTAAACTCTAAGAGGATTCCTAAGAGTACATCTGAGATTATTCCACTTGATTTTGAACATATAGAAACTGTGACACCTAATTTGAATAAAAATGCCAAATTAGATGATCTAAGAAAGCCTCAAAATAAAATTTGTAAGACTAAATCAAATTTACAACGAAAAAAGTTTATAGGCCATGTAATGTAAGTGAGATTAATAGACCAGATTTATTTAAAAATAAACCAAAAATTAAAAAGAATGAGTTAAAAAAGACAAAATCTGTAGAAGTGAAAATAGTAAATACTTTGCTGAATAGTTTCGAAGATGTACCTTTAGAAGAACAAACCCTTTATACTGTGGTTAATGATGAATACTCAGTAACTTCTTCACAAATAATGTTTAGAAGTTATACACATCGACCAATTGTTGAGGTAACCATGGAAGTCATTCCATATATATGTACAAAATTTTATGAATGCCAATGCGATGGATCAGTGGTAATGAAGGACAATAAGATTATAGAATACAAGGATCATTTTTGCAGAGGTAAAGAGAGTAAGAACTTTTTAAATTTAAACCAAAATGATATGGATACAAGTCTTATAATCTGCAATAATACCCAACATGCCCGCCAGGAAGTACTTTATAAAGGATTTGTTTACTGGAAAAAATGGAAAAATTCTAAAAGTTTCAAATGGGTATGTTCAAAGTTAGGTTGTGACGCCACCCTAAAAATTATGGGTAGTACAGTGACAATAGAAGAACATGTTTGTAAGGCTGGAGATACTGTTAAAAGGATTAGGAGTAAGAACTTTTCATATATACAAGACAAAAATTTTAATTTATCAAATCTTGTTGATCCTCATATTTTGGTTGCCGATGAAAACAAAACAGGTTTGTTTATTATCTATGAAGGATTTATTTATTATCAAATGAAAAACAAAGTATATTTTGTATGGATGTGTATCAAAAGTAAGTTAAATAAGTGCAATGCACTGCTTCACATTAGTTCTGGAAAAGTTTTATATGCATCTCAACATACTTGCTTCAAAACTGAAATAAGAGACAATAATAAATCGATTAGTAATCCTTGTCAACAAAATACTACATTGCAAATCATTTCAGAAGATGATGAAGATCAAATGTTGATTTATTATTATTACAGGGACCCATCAAAGTTGTTTATTATGTATAAAGGATATATTTACCAAGGAAAAAATAATCCTGAAAAACAAGAGTTCAACCAATATAAATCATGGCTTTGTCTTTATGGAGGTGCAGGTTCTGCCTGCCGGGGAGTTTTATCCTTCAAAGATGGTAGAGCAGCTGCTGTTTCAAAACATTCTTGCAGAGATGTTAATGGAGCAGTTCTTGAATCAGACTTTATAGTACATAAAATGTTTGATTGTATAGAAGGTACATCTAAAAAATCATATCAGGCAAATAAAAAACACTTTTCATTTGAAGAAAACAATGAGATAGTTCACAAGGATTTTAAAGGTAGTAATTTTCCTACCAATTATTTATCTGCATCATTACATCACAAAGATTTTAAAAGTGAACCGGAGGACATTAGGGAGTTTCAGGATAATGTACAAATATATAATGAAGATCTTGAAGAAACTATTTTCACTGAAGAGGAATATATTACTGAAGATTTTAAGGTAAAGGTAGAACAAAGCAATAAACCTGATGCTAATATTCAAGTATTGGAACCTGAGGAGACTAAGGTGATTCAAGATAATGTAAAAATATATAGTGTATATCTTAAAGAAACTTTTTCCACTGAAGAGAAATATAATACTGAAGATTTTAAGGTAAAAGCAGAACGTAGCAATGAACCTAATGCTAATATTCAAGTATTGGAACCTGAGGAGACTAAGGTGATTCAAGATAATGTAGAAATATATAATGTAGATCTTAAAGAAACTTTTTCCACTGCAGAGAAATATAATTCTGAAGATTGTAAGAAAGAAAAAAGAAATGTACCTAATACTAATATTCAAATATTGGGACCCCAGGAGACTAAGGAGATTCAGGATAATGTACAAATATATAATGTAAATATTAAAGAGACTTTTTCCACCAAAAAGAAATATAATACCGAAAATTTTAAGGTAGAACGAAGCATTGAACCTTATGGTAATATTCAAGTATTGGAACCTCAGAAGACTAAGGCGATGCGGGATAATATGCAAATATATAATGAAGATCTTGAAGCAACTTTTTTAGGTAAAGAAAAATTTAATACTGAAGATTTTAGGGTAGTACAAAGCAATGAATGTAATACTAATATTCAAGTTTTTGAACCTCTCTTAGCCTTGCCAATAATGGTTGGTGAAGTTACTTTTAAGCCATTTGTAGCAGCAGATGAAAATAAAACCACAGATCAATTTGCTAATGTCATACAAGAAAATGACTTTCCAATTTTAAATAGTCTAATATTAAATGGTGAATCTGTAAATGATATTACAGACAGCCAAATTCAAGACATAATATATTGGGAACCTAATGAACCATCCAAAAATCAAAATAAAAATGACGAGGATTGTGATGATATTGAAAATTCAATCCCTCTTACAATAATATCACTAAATAAAAACAAACTAAATAACAAAGAGGATGTCACTTAAATGTGCAATTTTGTCGCTATTATGTAAAACTCTGTCGTCCTGAAAATGACAAAGTTATTTCTACCATCAATAAGGTAAGATAACTTCTACTTTAATTAAGGTAAGATATATAGACATATCGTCACCTTAATTGTGAAACCACCTAACTCCATTTTTAATAAAACATGCATTGCCATCTTTAGCCTTATGAAATAAGGAGACACTTGGATTTTCATTATATTTAAAAACGTAAGAGCTTAAAAAAAAACTATTTATTGTAATTGCTGCAAAATATTTATCAGATTTCGGGTTAGTTGAACAGTCGATAGATACTGTTATCTGTCGAACTGAACCTCGCCTTTTTGTACACGACAGGTATGAAATAATTATTTTTGTATTGTTTTTGTTATACTCGTGTACAAATAAAGACCTTTATTATTATTATTATTGTTATTATTATTATTATTTCTTTCTTTTTAGGTTATGATGCTGGTTAAAAATGAAATAGTTTTTATAAAAATGCTTCCACATCACGGCTAATTGTTGGCATATTATTAATAGGGTTGCCAGATGTCCGGTTTTCGACCGGACAGTTCGGTTTTTCTGATGTCTGTCCGGTAGGATAATCTTGGCAAAGCGGACAACAAAATGTCCGGTTTTTGTGGGACTTTGATAAAAAATGCCATAATTTAAGAAAAAATGTTACCTTGTTTATAGTGCAACACCACACAGACTCTAATCAAGTTTTAAATTATGAATAATTATCGCCAATCAAAGAAACCTACCTTTGTAAACCTGTAAAATAATTACAGTATACAAATTAAGGCTTTAAAAAATAGTTCAATATTAAATTGAAATTGAAAAATATTTGGTGAGACATACAAAATCGTCTGGCTTTACAGAGTGGTAGAGAATGTTGTTAAGAAAGTATAAAGACAGATTCTGCATCAAAAAATATAATAAAGTTCATATAAGTCCATCAACGCATTGTTTGACAGATACAGGGTGTAAACATTAAAAAAATCGTTTTTTATTAATGTCCTAAACAACCCTAATATGATTTTAATAAAATTTGGTACCTATATTTGTATATTTAAAAATTTCATTTAGAGATTTAGAAGTTAAAGTTACCCACTCCAGCATCTTAAGCGGTACCTCAACGAATATGTCTGACAAAAAAATAAATTGAGGATAATTCACTAGTTTAAATATTAATGGTATTTAATTGTTTATGCAGTATGCAGTTAAGTTTTAATATTTTAAAAAGTTATCAGGATAGAAAAAAAGTGCTAAAAGCTGTACTTTTACTTGCTTATTAGTTTAACTAAAATATCCAACTTGCTTAAAAGTCAGTGACTTACATTTTTTGTCAGAAACCTTTGTTTAGGTACCTCTGGAAACGCCACTGGGTTGAAGTAAACTTTTTTATATACATTATGTTATGTCCATGGATGGACTTTACAATAGGACAAATACACCAACAATTTAAATGTTCAAAAAGTTGTGTATGGCAACTGCTTTTGCTTCTTAAAAATCAAGATTTACGTTGAATAATTTGTTTTGTTTTGTACAAGGGCTCCAAAAACTACAAAAATGTAAAAAGGACAAACAAACCTTTATTTTTACTAATTTAGCAAAATGTCAAATTAAAAAGGCTTTTAAAATAAAATGTGGATCCGATATCTGAAATTTCACATAAAATAAAACATTTTTTTTTGGTATCATATTATTTTAATCGTGTTTTACATCTTTTTACGTAATTTACCGGGTTTTTCATTTTTGAATTTAAATTTATTTGACAAACTTTGACATTAATATTTATTGTGTTGTATTAAAACAAGGTACATTACGTATAAAAGGTGAAAAAATGATTAAAAAATATGACCCTAAAAACAAAATTTTGTTTATTTTATGTTAAATTTTAGATATGGGATCCTTATTTAATTGTAAAAACCTTTTTAA
This sequence comes from Listronotus bonariensis, assembly GCA_014170235.1. Taxonomy (NCBI): domain Eukaryota; kingdom Metazoa; phylum Arthropoda; class Insecta; order Coleoptera; family Curculionidae; genus Listronotus; species Listronotus bonariensis. The sequence goes on along the minus strand of JACEGR010001380.1, from coordinate 93,216 downwards.
TTTAACCTTTGCCTAATTATTATTAATAAAGGTAGTTTTGTCTTGGTCCATTTTAAGATTTTTGTAGTTTTTGAGCTCCTGTAAAAACAAAAAAAATCTCAACGTGAATCTTGTTTCTTTGGGAAGCAAAATAAATTGCTATACACAACTTTTTTAAACATTTAAATTTTTTGGTCCGTTTGTCCTATTGTAAAGTCCGTTGACATACTGTATACAGGGTGTAATTTAATTGATGGCTAAAAATACAAGGTATGATTTCTTAGCTTATTTTAGAAAGAAAAGTTCATAATAACATATGTCCTAAACCTCCTAACTTTTGAGCTACAGGGTGTTAAAGTTTTTAGAAAATTTTGTTTTTTTATCATAACTTTAAAACTGTTGGAGATATTTTAATTTGAAATTTGGCAAGAACCTAATAAGCATCAATAGGATTTTTTTAACATTAAAGATTTTTAAATATTTTTACCAGTGGCGTCCGTATGGCATGAATACTGGAAATTTTCAAAAAATAAAATATGGTACGCCATTGCTTTTTCCATAAATTAAAAGTATTTTTAAATCCTTATTTATTTACAACAAATTTGTCCTCTTGACTTTTTTGTCCGATTGGCGTTTTTGCATGAAAAAAAACAAATTTAGGGCACTACTTTAAATTAATTTTGCTATACTAAAAGTGCATCAAAAATGGTTTTTATTTTTTTACACAAAAACGGTCCATCCGATAAAGAAAGTTCAGGAGATCAAATTGGTTGTAAAATAAATTGGAATTTTAAAAATAATTTTTAAAATTTCCAATTTACATCCCGTACGGACGCCACTGGTAGAAATAATTTAAAAAAATATATCCATATTAAAAGAAGTCTACTGGTGCTTAGTGGGTGCATGATAATTTTATAAAAATATCTTAGAGTTTTAAAGTTATGATAAGAAAACGATATTTTTCCTAAAACTTCAACACCCTGTAGCTTAAAAGTTAAGATGTTTAGGACATATGTTTATATGAACTTTTTTCCTAAAATGAGCTAAGGAATCATCCCCTGTATTTTTATCTATTAATTAAATTACACCCTGTATAGCTCTTTTACCGAATTTAAAAATAAATTTGTTTTTTTCATGTCCGGTTTTTCTACACAGAGGTGGCGGAGAGCGTGGGCAATGTAGGCGACAGCCTCGCTGTCTGAGGGGCCTCGCGCCATACCTTTTGATTTTTATGTTTAATAATGAAGGACATCGCAGGAAAAGTGACAACTTTTTTTCATGATATCATTGGTCGATTTGACAAGGGGCGTCGCTAATACGACTTCGCCTGATTATTCTTACTGGCGAGCAGAGGACTTCGCAAAATGTACCTTGCCCACATAAAATTTTGATTTTGCGCCGCCACTGTTTCTGCAGCACATCTGGCAACCCTGGTTATTAATAGTTTATTGATATAATACATTACAGTATCCAAATGCTAGATTTCTTAAAAAAAACTGTTAACACAGCTGTAGACTTACCTGTAATTAATGTTTATGTTAAATAATGTGTAAATATAATTACGTACTTAATATAAGTTTAAATCATAAGTAGAGCCAAAATAAGTATACAATTTTTCTAAATAACTTTACTAATACGAAGTGTTACAAATTCAGAGGGCACCATTAGGATCTCGGGGACGGTAAGAGATACAGGGTTGTTTAAACTGTTCCGGAATTATCAGGAAAAAAAACGAATATTGCGAAACAGTTTTTTTTTTCTTAGTTTATTAAAAGATATACTTTATCGTGGCCAGTCATAAAAAATGGAATCATACTTACCTGCGAACGGAATTTTTTCGAACGTTTGAGATTAAATTTTTCATTTGTAACAGCGAAAAAGTGAATGATGTTTTTACGGATCGAAACGTCGCATATATATATAAAATGTAATATGTCATTGAATTTAGAATTAAAATACGAGTTTATTAAGTTTTAAACCACATTCCGCCTATTTAAAAAAATAAAGTTGATTATCAAAAACGAAACGTCGGATCTTAAATTTAATAACATCTTTTTATAGAACAGAAAAAGTGACAATAATAATGTGTTATTTGTTTTACAATATCTCTTCAAATAAACTGAGACAAAAATAATAACTGATTGGCAAAATTTTAGTTTTACACAGTATTAAATTTTCAAAACGGAATATTGTTTTAAGCATAAAATTACACAACTTTGCCCTAATTTAACCAATCTCTTACCGTCTCCGAGATTATCATGGTGCCCCTCAAGTTCATAAATATAGTAATTTTGATTTGAGATTATTTTTTAGTTTAAATTTGTAAAACAAATATTTAGGTTGTTGTATGTTTGTTATTATTTAACTGAATGTTTTTATGATCATGTTTATATATTAGATATTTTTTGTTAGGTTTTGTTTTATTATTTAAAGTTAAACTCAAAAAATGGAAAAAACAAATTTATACGCGGATAATTGAGAATGATTGCAGTTACAAAAACATTTTTTTTTCACGGTAGCTTTAAAGCAGAGTTGGTCGAATACTAAAGTCTAGTTTTCGAATATGAATACTGAATACTGTATAAAAACTAAGTATTCGAATACCAACAAAAAAAGTATGTATCTAAATACCGGTATTAATGAATATCAGGTGTGTGTATTCATAAATTAAAGAGAAAAAAAAGAAAAAAGGCCTTACTTTTAAACAAGAAACTAAGTTTTTAACATTTTTTGATCTACGTCGCCTTGTTCCATACCTATATTTTGTCCTCACAGAATACTACTTGAATACTTTAAATCCCGGTTCAACGACATATCACAATTTTCATTTATGCAACGTTTTGAACCGAAAAACCATTATTCACTATTTTGCCAAAAAAATACGATTTTATTCCAAACGATCGCGGAAATTTCCATTTAAAGGAAAGTATGCATCCATTGTTTTCTATTACTAGTCAGTATTATTATTTATTTAATTGCTTTTCAAAAAAATTTTGGGTTAGTGAAAAGAAATGTTGTATGTTGTTAAGAGGTGTTGATTTTTTTTCCTCAAAAATTTCATCTCTAGCGAGCACCACAGAAGTGAACTGTTAGGGCATCAGAAAGCGGCTGCTTCCCAGAAGCGTTTAATCTGAACATTAAAAAATATTCTTGCTAACCGTATTCGTCTCAGTGGTTCAAACCGTATTCGAAAAGGACAATATAAATTAAGAAAATGCAGGTTTTCAAACCGTTGCGTAACAGCCCAATAAATTTTTGGGTTATGACTATAATTTTTATTTTTAGGGTTAATATGTACTTTAGTTTACACCCAATTTAAACTTTTTTACTTGCCATGTAAAAGTTTGCAAGAAATGACCGAACCAACGTTTTTAATGAGTACGATGCGTACACCCGCCTATAACAGAGAAAAGTATATTGTTTTTAAACCATTGTCCGGGATGCATTCAAACACGGTTAAATACGCGACGTACATGACGTCACCGTTTAGCAAGAAAATGTAACGTTTTTAAAATGTTGTGAACCGTATTAACAACAAAAAATGGCTGAGGTTGTGGATAAGTTTCACAATCCGCTATTTGAATTTGACAATCCTGATGGTATTCTAATACAGTATCTGGTATCTAAATGCTGGTATTCACATTTTGGTATTTGAATACTGGAAATCCCGGTATTCGAATACTTCAAATCCCAGCAGAGTTGGGTCGGATTCGAATACCCAGTATTCTGAATAGTATTCAGAATACATTTTGCCGATATTCGAATAGTATTCTAATACATTTGTGTGTTTGGTATTCGGTATTCGGCAGAATACTATTTTGCTCAGTATTCGGGATTCTGTATTCGAATACTTGGAATACATTAGAAGTATTCGACGAATATTTTTTTGAGTATTCGAATACCAGTGTTCCGAGTATTCTAATACCAAAAAGTGTAAGTGGTATCCGAATACTAAAATTGTCATGATTTGAATAACAAAAGGGAAGCAAAATAGGAAAAAAAGGGGTAAGGAACTTTTTTTTGGCTCTTTAATTTTGTGATAGGTTTTGTTTAGTAGTATTCGAATCTTTTCGTTTCCAGTATTCGAATACCGATTCCGGGTATTCATGTATTCGAATACTTTCTTTTTCCGGTATTTGTATTCGTATTCAAATACCGATTTTTTAGTATTCTGCCCCACTCTGAATACCAGTATTTTAATACGAATACATTCCGCTATTCTAATAGTGGCTATTCCGGTATTTGAATACTTCAAACCCGGTATTCGTATGTTCAAAACCTGTATTCGAATACTATCATTCAAAAACGGTATTTACAATACAATATCCGGAATACTGACCAAAAAAGTATTCAGTGGAATATTAAATACCAAACAAACAGATGTGTGCCAAGTACCAAGTATTCGAATATCAGCCCTATACTGTGTCTCTAAAAGGTCTGTACAAAATGCTACCATGAATTCCTTGGACAAAAATACGACGATCTAACCCAATTTACCTTAGTCAAAAAGTTTTTCGTTTACAAGATACAGGGTGTCAAAGTTTCTATTTTATTTCAGTTATTTTTAAATATATTACTTAATATAAAACATTTTATTTCCACAAAATTATTCAGTATTAAGAGCAGTGGTGGCTCGTGGTAAAAATTTTAAGGTGTTGCAAATTTTGTAAAAAACAAAATACCAAAAAGCTTGCCTATTTTTTTAAATTAAGTCTATCCTACGCTCTTTTCTGCTTGCAAATTTTGTAACCTTTTTCTCAATGGATAGCATGGAAAGAGCTGTTAAACGATCTTCAATCATTGAATTTCTGAGAAAGGTCTTGATCCGATTAAGGGGTTAAAAAACATCGTTCAGCCTCTGATGTCGTCATGGGAGTTGTTACCATAATTTTTAATAGTTTTTAGTCTCCTTCAACGTATCTCCTAAATTGTTTGTTATTAAAAATTTTAGAAGTGGTAATAATATTAGTTGGCCCTAGTAACGCCAATTCCATACAATTATGAAGATGACTTAGAGTTTTCATGTCTTTTTATCTTCAAACTCAAGTGCTCTAGATCGGTGACCCCTATTTCTGTCCAAGTTTTATCGCCTCCAAAAAGTAAGCAGGGAAAACAGTATAAAGCATTTTTTTGTTACATCCACAAATCCATTCATTTTTTGCATAAATGTCTGTATTAAATTTGCGTGTATAACTTTTTTCTCTACTTTCACCAGCTTTCTCAATATATCTGGTAATGGTCTACCTTTTGCTTTCAATTCAATCTTTTCTTTATATGAATATTTAAAAAAAATCTTTACATTAATTAAATTCAAGACCACTTCCATTGTACACATTTAATAATAATTATTGTCAACAAAATACAAAAAACACACGCACTCTATAATTAATGTTTTTAAGCCCAATGTCCAACCCGCCGTAAACTAGAAAGTCGCATAAAAGCTCTATACAATAACGTTTTACCGCGCTCCGCTGGACAAACTGCAGCGAATTTTTCAGGGTAAATTACGGCTTTCTTTTAGGCGGTGATAATTGGCAAGCGGCAGGCGGAGTGTAGCGGGGGTGTTCGAACGGGCTCGTAGAGCTCCGTCATCATAAATAATAATTCGGAGCTTCAGCGTGAGTCGGTAGGTTATTTCACTGGTCGACTGTTGACGTTCACACGCTCGTTTATTAGGTCTGAGACATTGTCGAGCACAGGCATAAAGACAGCAAAATATAAAAGACTGTATGGCAGAGATAGATAGCAATCTACACTACAACATCTCAGATATATTATCCGAATTTAGCCATGCCATTACTGCGAGGGCGAATGCATAATATTATATTATTTGCTTTTTGATTAGTTCTGGTTTTTAGTAAAGTATTTTTATCCTCCCATATTTTTTGTACCAAAAGGTACCTATACTTAATAAATATCGCTTCTAGCAAGCGTTTTTAAGATTTTTCAGATTAAACATTTTAGTTCATAGAAAAGTTTGTAATTGCATTCATTCACGCATTATCTAGGCCACCTGGTAGTAGGGATGCGACATCAAAGCCAAACATCGATGGTTACATCGAAAGCTGCATTTATCAAACAAGTAACAACAATTTTTTCTAAACAATGTTTAAAAAACATCGATGTTACTTGTTTGATGTATCGCTGCCATCGATGGTGAGCCTTCGATGTTCAACATCGATGTTTGGCTTCGATGTCGCATCCCTACCTGGTATAGTGTCCAAAAGGTCTATGCTACCATAAATTCTTTGGGCCAAAATACAACGATCTAATGAAATTTATCTTAGTCGAAAGCCGTCAAGGTGTTAAATTTTCCAAGAGGTGGCCTAGATAAATCGTAATTGAATATGTAATGGAAAATTTTGTATGAAATAATAGGTTAAATTTGAAATATATAAAATACGGTTGCTCGTAGCGATATTTATTAAGTTAACCTTTTTGGTGCAAAAATATGGTAGAATAAAAATTATTTACTAAAATTTTAATATACCAAGACAAAAAAAGTTATGACACTTTGAACCTAAGCAATAGACTGCAGGTGGCTCCCTCTATATTTTACAACAAAAACATTAACACAGTTGGATTCCCCACTCTAATAAACTCGTAATACTGAATTTTGCGAAAAAGTGTTTTATAATAAGTATAATATATTTAAAAATAACTAAAATAATATAAAAACTTTGACACTCTGTATCTTGCAAACGGTCAAGTTTTTGACAAAGGTAAATTGAATTATATCGTCGTATTTTGGTCCAAGGAACTTGTGGTAGCATTTTGTACTGACCTTTTAGAGACAACCTGTACAGGGTGTCCCAACTCTATTTATACAGCAAATTACTTTGCCCCTGTACAAGATACAAAAATAAACTTTAAATAAAAATGTTTATTTGAATACATTTTTTTCTGACAGTAAATAGTTAATATACAAGGTGTCCCAAAAACATAATTTTTATTGTCAAGTTGGTTTTTTAAATAGAACACCCTAAATATTTTAACAAATTTTGACTTCATAATAAATTCTGCATCAAAAATATATAACACCCTATACGTCAATTATTGCTGGTTTTTGAGATATCAGCAGTATGTTAATATACGTATTAAAGACTAAAAGTGAAGAAAGAAAATAGTATTTTGGTTCTAATTATTTTTAAATAATTCTGTCACTGTCAAAGTCACAAAACATAAAATAACATGCAAATAATTACCTTACATTTTAAGTACTACTAATAAGTAAGTAAGCTATTTAGTTTATTTTAGATACATAATTACTATAATTACTAACCTAATTAAAAAACCTGTCATAATTGACGTAATGTTGTTTTTTAATGCAATTCGGTAAACAGGTGTCCAAAATAAACTAAATTTCTGACATACCTATTAGTAGTTCTTACAATGGAAGGTAATTTATTACTTATTATTATATTATTTGTCACTCTGATAGTGACAGAACTATTAAAAAATAATTAAAACCAACACATTACTTTATTTCTTCACTTTTAATTGTTAATGAGTATATCAACATACTCTGCTGATATCTCAACAACCTGCACTAATTGACGTATAGTGTGTTATATATTTTTGATGTAGAATTTCATACAGAGTCAAAATTTGTAAAAATATATAGGGTGTTCCATTTAAAAAAGTGAGTTGCCAATAAAAATCATGCTTTTGAGACACCTTGTATAATAACTAGAACTATTACTAAAAAGAGTGTATCCAAATAAACATTTTCTAATTCAAGTTTATTTTTGTATCTTGTACAGCGGCGAAGTTATTTGGTGTATAAATAGAGTTGGGACACCCTATGTATTCTGAATATGATTCAGAATACCAAGTGTTCGAATGCTACCCAACTTTGCTTCGCAGCAGTTCCGGTTTAACCTATTGCAAATTAAGCAATTGCTTAGGGCGTCACTTTGTGGAGGGCACCACAAAGTTTCGGTTAGTAAAAAGCAAATATTGTATGAATGATCCTTTTTTTTCTTTCAAACAATTTTTGGGTCAGTAAAAAGAAATGTTGTATGTTGTAAAGAGGAAGTGACCTTTTTTTTTTGGTCCTCAAAAATTTCATGTCCAGAAGGCACCATAGGAGTGAACTGCTTGGGGCATTAGGAAAACCTAATCCGGCGCTGCTTTCCAGAAGCTCTCTATTCTGAACATTAAGTTGTGGATTGAGTTTTTATGTTTAGTTTTGTTTTTAATCGACATTGCAGTTACTGTAAATGGTCATTCTTGCCCACTCATATAGTTTTGCCGTAGAATAAAACTGGCTGATGATAGTAGCCATCTATTTTAATATTTAGTTTCTGTAGTAAGTTTTAAGCCCCTATATGGGGTTTTTTCTAATTGTGTTAAAAACATTATTTACGAGCTAATTTTATGAAGAAAAGTTCATATTGACACACATTGAATTTTATTGTTCTCAACAGGGTAGGTACCAAAATTTAAAAACAAATTCCAAATTTTAAATACCGTAAAATGCCATAACTTTGGATGGCATCCTAACTTTGGACAAACCAAGATGGCAGAAATTTTTTGAATAAAGCGTGGCTTTTACAGTACTGTAGTGGCATAAGGGTTACGTTTAAAAACTAACTTATACCATTTTCTACCTATTTGTTTATTTAGTTTGTGATTTTTTTGAAATAAACACCTACTTCAGATATACTATGTGCATTTTTTCTCAAGTGTCAAAAAAAAATGAAATGATCCTTTCGAAAATACAATAAAGACCGTATGTCCTTAGTTCGGAAAATTCATATATTTTAAGTTGGGCATAGCGTTTTGTAGGTATCCAAATTATTTATTTAATTTTGCAGTAAAACTTTCGTGTCCAAAATTAGGGAAAATACGTAACTTCAGAGAACGATTTTTATTTATTTTATTCGTAGCTCATACTGACATATTTATGGGTAAGTTATATATTTTGATAAATTTGATAGCACTGGCGCTTTTTTATAACTACCATAATGGTCACGTTAGTACATTATTTAATATTAAGAAAAAATTTAAAATTTTGTCCAAAGATAAGTGTTTTTACGACACACCTATTTTAGTAAAATTTAACTAGATAAAAACGCTACTTAATTCAATATTTATTGTTGTTACATAGTTTGTAATAGGAAATTATAACACTTATAAATAGAGTTTGACACCCTGTATATATATATAACGATTGAAATTTTGTGCCATTAAATATTTTCTTTGTAACATTTGAATATATATATATGTATAATGTTACAAAGAAAATATTTAATGCCACAAAATTTCAATCGTGTTCGGTGCCGAACTTCCCTTTACTGCTTTGCCCGAAAATTCTATATGAAGAATAAATTCATTCTTTGTCGATTAAAGACGGCTTCCCGTAATATCATCGAAACGTTGGCCACGCTTATGGCACGCTAGTAGCCACGGACGTATATATAGCTTTTTATGGGGGAGGGGGTGAAAGAGGCTAGAAATTTGGTATAAAAAATTTTGAAGTGAAAAAAATGGTCCTCACATTCGGTAATATACACAGTTTACTGATTTTTGTAGTAAACATGTCCCTTTTCTCCTTGCCGCGGATGCGAAGGAGGCGGGGGATCCACATAACCATACGCATTAAAAACATACATCAATTTTAGAGGAGCGAATGCAGACCGCAATTAAATCCGAGACGTTGTCAACTCTTTACGTTAAGAATTTTTGGCGGGTGATTAATTATTTTTTTACATACTAGAAAATTTTTAATTTGTTATGATAGTCTAACGACCATATTCACCAAGCTCTGACAAATATTTATTAGACTAATTGCCTGCTTTTAAGTAAGGATCAGTCTGATAATTTTTTGTCAGAGCTTGTAAATACGGCCGTACGTTAAGAGACATTGATAATGTTAAAAGTTCAGAAATAAAGTTGTGTTAAATTCTGATAAATTTGGAGTAGTAAATATATACAGGGTGCGCATGCCTTTAAAAGCACTAAAAAATCTATAAGACGTTAACGTATATTTCCTTTAAAAATATCCAAGGGTCAGTGACCCCTTTTGACAGGTTTAAAATTCTAAAAAGCAAAAAATAACACCAAAACCGCGAAAAAAACTTTCAGTACGATTGTAAACAAAGAATTTGGGAAAGGATTACGTCACAAAATTTAGTTAACATAGGTTCAAATGGGATCGAGCATTCCTTAAAAAGTTCATCTCCTTGGCCTAAAATTTGGTTTTATGTTGTCTTGGTATAGTTCTAAAATTTTTATAAATAAATTCATAACGATTCAAAAGTTACGAGGTGGGTGCTGGCTTTAGACGAGCACTGTATATTATTAGTATATTATTCTAGGTGTAAAAATGTCAAATAACTTTGCGAATGGCTTGAATTTTATGTTTTTACTGATAAACATTTATAAATAAAGCACTGTGATGAATTTTAATAATTAAAAAAGTTAGGACCCCTTAGAGCCCTAGTTGTCTTCTTCCCTGAGCCACCTCATAATTTTAGTCGTCATTTTCTAATTTTAGTCGCTAGTTTCAGATTCGTTTATTTACAAAGCTAAAACTTTTATTAAATAAATTGCGAAGGTTTCCTTCTAAAAACGCTGTCACCATGCATACACTGCTCCACCATAACTTGCTGCGATTGAAAACGATTGAAAGTAAAGCTATGTAATTTATTTCAATAAAGTGTTAAAATACGTAAAAAATGGAATTTTAAAAGGTGAAAATTAAAAGTTGTGTGGCACTTTAGTTTAAAATCAAGAATTGTGTGCTAAAAGAAAGGAAAATTAAGTAAAAATGATGTTAGTTTTAATTTCAAATTTGATGATGTATATCTCGAGAACAAAACGTTTCCGAAAAAAATCTTTAATATTCGTGATTAGCGCCCCAAAAACCCACATATACTTACTAAATTTTGTCAAAATCGGAGTTGTTCCCACCTTCTAGACAATCAACAGAATTTTTTCCAAAATTGTGTGTATTTCCTTTTTTTATTCCTAATTTTTGAGTCATCCGAATTCATTATTATTAATAATTTTTGATAATTTTCATTATGTTTATCCGCAAACTGACAAATTTTAAATTTAGTGACACATGAAAAAAATCCTTGATTCATAAATTCATATTAAAATCAATTATAGTAGTAATTAAATCTAAACACTAATTCAAAATGTGAACAAAAAACGCCAAATTAAAAAAAAAGTAATTTTGTTTAACACTTTATATGTGGTGTAATAAAATGAAGTAGTTTATCTTATGATAACAATCCAAAAAAACAGCACTTTTTTAAACGGTCATAGAAAAAAACATTTTTTCTGACAGATGCTGCCACCGTCCGTTTTTACCCCGAACCACCCGCTTGAATTTCGCATTGCGAAGTTCGAATCAAGGGAAATTTTCAGCCGTTTCAGTAGCGAGTTTTCAGCAGACACGAGTCGATCTTACCGTCGCCCACTTGGTCACGTTTTACAACTTATTAGGATTATTATATCGGGTGTGCCAAAAAACTATTTGTCGTGAAGGTGGGTTATTGATTTTTGTTGGTCCGCCAATTTTTAGTGTTGAAAAAACTCTGTGAAACTGTGTAAACTGTGGAAGGTATAAGCGTTAAATGGTAAGTTTCAAAAAAGTTTTCAATGCGCGTTTTTAAAAATCTTAAAGTTTACATAAAACAAGATTGTATACATTTTTAAATTATTTTTGGATTGTGGAGACTTGAAATATTTTGGTATTTGTTAAATAAAAAGAACAGTGATTAAATAGTTGGGATATATGTATTTATTTATTAACGGCCCATCATGCGCAATATTAAAGCTATTTAAATAATAACCTTTGCACATTCTTTATTTTATGACTTAGTAACGGCTTTTCAGAATTAACTTTTGGCACAACTTGCAAAATTATGATTCACATTTTTATCTTTAAACGTAAAAAATGTTGAAGGTTTTTTACCATAAGAAGTAAAACATTTTAAATTTGGAGAATTTTCACGTTTTTATTAAGGGTTAAGTTTTTTGTTATTTACAATTTTATAGGAATACCTAAATGATCATGCGCAAATAGTTATAAGTTAATTATTACACTTTGACATTTCGTTTGAAACGACCTCTAAACGTTATAGAGTAAGAGCCTGTGAGCGGCAGACGTTCGTTGTTTTGTAAAAGCTGAAATGAAGTTTGACTCATGGTGGCTTTGGCAGGTAACAGATACCAAAGGTTAAACCTAACTTTCTTTATTTTATTAAAGCTGAGTTTTACATTTGTTACTTGGGTACCTGTAAAAAGACATTTCTTTAGTCGCTAGACAGTTTTCAGGGTTTCAACTCGTTGGCAGACAAACATTTTGGGATGGCCCAATGATTCAAGGAAGTCTAATACCTCTGTTATTTAACAAGATATTACAAAAAAAGTCCAAATGATTTTCCCAAGTGTCCCTAAAAAGACAATTAAAAAAAACTAACCTCTTAACATTTACTCTTTTTGAGTATGTATACAACCAATTATTTTTAGAACATGCCTTTTGGAAACCCTACAATACTTATTTAACACTTTTTAGCATATCTTGGAGATAACAGCAAAAACAACGTTTTAAAAAGGGGTTTTTAATACGTTTACTAAACGTTTTTATAGTATCTGAAACCTTCCAGGAACAGGCTTCCATAATAAAATTCATTAAAATGCATTCTTGCAAGTTGTAAAATTTCCACACCAACTAACACCAAAACGATAAAATATCATTTGTCATCCACTCATCACAGAAGATTTGAGGGTGCGTTCCTAGCCAAAAGGATTCCCTGGATACGTTCCTAACTAATAATGCTCCTCGATTTTTTTTCCAAAGGAAAAAATTTAGAGTTTGCGATAAAAAGGTTATACTTATCCTTAAAAGTACAATCAAATAATTTTTAGTAAGTAAAAATAATTATTTGAGACTTTTTTTTGTTAATTTCATTTCATTATTAACTTAAGTTCAGAACACGATCAATATAAACGTTTTATGTAGGTTCTAAACAAACGTTTTTAATACGTTTATATAAAACGTTTTGTAAACGACTTTTTTTAGTCTTGAACGGTCAGACCTAAAGTGTACCTAAAACGTACGTTTTCTAAACATTGTGTGTTATTAGGGTTAGGCCATCCTAAAATGTTTGTCTGCCAAGGGTTTGAAACTGTCAAAACTGTCTGGCGACTAAAAAATAACTTCCAATAGGTACCCAAGTAACATAATATAAAATTCGGCAGTTTCAATTCATTAACTTTAAGTACCTGGTACCTGCTAAAGCCACTATGAGTCAAACTTTATCGGCTACCACTGCTTCTACCACTGACAAATTTTGAGCTTTAAGAAAATAACAAAGGTCTGCCACCTGCTCCTGAACTATTATGTGTTGGGAGGAATACTACTAGAATTATATTTATTTAAAAAAATCGATTAAAATATTTAGAAATTTCCATTTTTTTTTATATTCATGGTATGAACAGAATTATATTCATAACTTTTTGTATTTGAAAAATGGAAAAAAGCCATTTTCTGTTTTTTTCCGTAAAATCTGAATAATACTTACCTAATATTTTAGATCTGAATTAAAAGCTTCTGCCTACCAAATAAAAACTATTTTTCGTATAGTTCGCACTATACTAACATTTTTTAATTAACAGTGCCGTATTATCCATTAGGCTGACTAGGCTACAGCCTAGGGCGCCATGAAAAAATAGGCGCCAGACAGGGGAGTAATAGGCGCTAGACAGGGAAGTTTCTAAAAAAGTTTAGGTCGGGTGGGGATTAGAACTAATTTTTCTGCCTGAAAATAAATAAAATAGACGCGAAAAGGAGAGAATGACCTTTTATAGGTGCTATGGAGGTAAGGACGTTTTTTTGCCCTTTAAAAATTTTTTAGTGGAAAACAGGCGCTCTGGGATTTCTAGCCTAGGGCGCCTTATACAGTTAATACGGTCTTGTTAATTAATAATTTTACTAAAAAGTTATTCTTTGTAAAAAGTTCTGCATGGCCTAAAACTCAAAATGCAGTTATTGAATAATAATTTTTGGAAAGATATGGTAAAAAAATATGAATTTTGCTCAAGTGGAAAGTACTTTTCATAAAATCTAAAATTTTTGGAGGAAATATACTAGCTTTCAAATATGCATTTTGATTTATTAAAAAAAACGTTTTTTAACATTTTTCTCTGCGATAACGAGCGTTTTTGACAGATTTTAAGCTTTCTTAACATATAACATTTCGATATAAGGATGCACTAATGTAGAACCTTAAATTTTTACCATTAACGCATAAAAAAAAGTTTTTCGTGAAATTAAACAAGTTTTTACATTTGAATGTTATCTGACAATGGAAGTCCAAGAAAGTAGCATTATTGAAAACATAACATTATCTACCACCTTTAAAAAAAAGTAAAATGTATAATATCTTTATACCGGTTGAGCTAAATGACATAGGCAATGTGAGGAAAAGAGACAATCCAATTAAATAGTGGCATGTAAACATGGGTGACTAATAGTGCTTGTTTTGTTATTCTATTACTCGCCGATGTACCAAAACTGCTTGCTCAAGCAGTATATCTGTGTCAATTTTTATTTATAATAGTTCTTCATAACAAAAAGAGTATATCATCATTATTTTTCATTTAAACCATATGCAATATTAATTTATATTACAATTTTTATCAAAACATACGAATTAACATTTTACTAAAGAAGGCAAATCGTCTTTGTAACTTATTATAGCCTTGTCATAATTTTTTCCAATCCGTTTTCTATACGTCTTGCGTCTGATTTTTGTGTTTTGGCATTTCAGGTCACTTATTTTATTTTTTAACTAACTCGTATAATTTTTACATGACAATAATTAATTATGTTGTTAATAAAAAGTAGTATAATAAAGTAGGCTATAACTATAATAGAGCACAATGTTTACATTTGTTTTTATTCAGTATTTGCTTACGAATATTTCCTTAAATTATTTAGGTGTTTTATTGACTGGAATCCATTTAGTTTGCAAAATATTTATATATCCAGGCTGTCTCCACGTGCCTATATTTCCAAACCATTATATTAAACATTAACCACCAGAGAACAATCACCGTTTTAATTTCAAAATGACTAGATAATATCAACGATATAAAAATAGATCGTTGATAATATCCTAAAATTTAAATTTGGTTTAAAAAATTTTTTTCGAAATGATAGCGATAAAAAAATATTTTTTTTTTATAAACGATAAAAAGATATTATAAGACATTCTTTTGAATTTATATAATACTTATAAACGTATGTAATTGTTTGTTCACTAATTATATTAAGTACCTATACTCATAAGAAAAACCTATACCCATAAGGGTGCTTGTTATTTTGCAATTATTTTTAAATTTTTGGTAGTTTTTTTTAATAAACTGACTTTATTTATTTTTCAAAATAATATTTTCGCAATTTTGAGCCCTCCTGTATCTTATATGGTGATTTTTATTGACGTTTTTATTATTTCAGGTAAAGCAAACATTTTTCTGAAGAATTTTTTTCTAAATTTTAAACATAAAAAAGTTTACAGGTATTTAAGTTTATTTGTAGGCACACTGTAGGAACGGAATATACAGGATGGCCATCTGAAAATGAAACAGATCTAATTTTGGAAACTCCAGGTCATTTAAGAAAAGACGCTCGAACCCGTCCATTTTTGATTTTAGGGAAAACATTTTTGCCACTTTCACCCTCTGAACTGCAACCATCTAGTAGGGTGAGACTCGTACCAAAAAATCTTAAATAGAAATAAATGTCGAGTGATACCTCATCTTAAAGTACTCTCGACCCTGAGTACAACTCCTAAGTTTAAAGTGCCTGCTATTATTTTCGTTGATGTAGAACAGCATGTAAAAATTTAGACTTTTATTATTTTAATGTATAATATTAAATTACCTGTAAAAAACTCTAATCTAAGGGGATGATAAGGGTTAAAAAATCTTCAAAATATAACTTTTTATTTTTAAAATAATAAACACCTTTGCGCTGTCCAGTATGTCTTTCTTAAATATTTTTTTATAAATTCCAGAATATCCTACTAAATTTTTCAGTCCTAAATTAGGTCTAATATTTTACCTTATTATTAAACTACATAATAAGTTAAACCATTATGGATATAAAATAACGTTGACTAATCGAATACTTACTTTATCTCTCGCTTACCAAATGCGCTAGTGTTTCACTTTTGCGGCGTTGATGATGTTTTTAGGCCTACTATGCACCGGTTAGGCCTACTATACACAGTCAGGGCAATTGGGCATTTTTACTTACTTGTTTTTATTTCTACATCGGTCGATAATAATTAGGCCGCCCACGTGTGTTGCACGTTTTCACCCCCACTAGGATCGGCTCTGTATATATCAGATTTTAGTGCCTTAAGAGAAACACTTTGGTAGAGAAAATTTTAATTTTGGAATTTGCGAAAAAAAGATTGTTGGACTCCCTCTCACACCTCCACAATACATTTTCAGACCTATGTTTATACAGAGTGTTAGGGAAATAATGTTCGTTACTTTAAGAGGTGATTCCTTGCATTATTCTAAATAAAAAGTTCATAACAAATTATGTCTGAAAATCTATGGTTTTTAAGAAAATTGAGTCGTAAATAATTAAATTTTCCAAAACATTTAGCAACGTTGCAACACAACAGGGATACGAGCGCACGAGAACAGCAACTGGATTCATCGAATTGTTATATTTTTTATTTAATAATCGCTTTCAATAACAGGACTTAACATTACGTGGCTATACACACCATTAATATCCACGATTATCAGTTACTTATTAAAAACAATACGATGTACCAAAAAAGATAAAAAATACAACATTCGTAAATCCCTTAAAGTTACAGTTAAATGTATTAGTAATCACAATACTCTTAAGTCTTTCGGAGTCTTCTACCAATGTTCTTTTAGCTGGTAGCCTTCGATCAGGAAAACGATCTTGAGCCTTTCCATAAATAAAAGCATATTAACTAAAAATAAAATGTGATGTTAATTCGGGTAAACATTACTACCATTTATGTCTGCAAGAAACTATCCAACCTTTTTTTTCTGACTTAGGTATTTATTTCATTTTGCCTACCAACACCATGTCGCGTACGACGTTGCTAATTGTGTGAGGGATTTTATATGTCTGTTTTTCTTAGGAAAAATGTATTTAATGTAAATGCAATGTAATAAGCAAGACAAATATTTTTTAGAGAAAGTTAATTAATAAATATGATGTATTGATTCATTTAACGGAATTTGGCATATGATTTTAAGTAATTAAGATGCAAAATTAATTGATTTTTTAAATTCAACATGTTTTTTCTTCAAAACGGCTGATTGTCGAACATATTTTATAAGAAACTTTTCGCTTAATGCAAGGAATTACCTCTTAAAGTTATAAATATCATTTCCCTAACACCCTGTATAAACTTTCATAAAATAAGCTTATGAATAAGCACTTATATTTTTTTACCACAGTTAGAAAACACCCTGTATCAACAATTTTTGGTAAATTAGCTTCTTTTAAAAAGTCTTATAACCTGATAAAATAAACGACTTAACTTTTAAAAGCACCCTGTAATATGATGGTATTTGAGTATCTCCCTAAGTATATTTGGAATTTGAGTTTTTTATTGATATTTTTATTTCTTCCGTCGAAACATAATTTGGTTTTTGATCTAATATATGGATTAGAGATTTGCTTGGGGACGAAATCCATGTGAAAGGTCGGCGTCAAAAAGTCTATGATAAGAATCCCGATCAATGGGTAAAAGTTATCTTTTTACTGTTCTCTTTCCAAACAGGTCCGCATTCAGGCAAAGCAAATTAATTTATTTTTAGTAAAACTAATGAAATACAGTGTGTCTACGTGAGTTGGCGTTATAGGAGAAAGTTTTTATTAATAATTTTACGAAAAAAATCTATATAAAAGGTTTTGCATGGTACAAAACCTAAACCATATTTTTGCCGTAAAAGATTTCAAAATAATTTTAAATTACGATTTCGTCATTTGGTCTATTCCTTTTATGCTTTAGAACCGCCCAGAATAACACCTTAAGCGTTCCTTTTATACTGGGATTGTTCTGCAGAACCGTTCTATTACCTCTCCCTTGCCTCTCATGCACCATCATCGAAGAAGGTGCACGAAGTGTTCTGACACTAATGGCTTATGCCAAAGGGTAAATAGTTCCTTTTAAAACTGTTTTGATCGGTTCTGAAAAACGGTTCTACAATTTAAAAGGAATACACCAATTTACGTCACTTTTTATAAAGTTGCGAAAATTAATGCCTTTAAAATTATTTTATTTCATGACTTCACTTACAATTTAAAATCGTTTACAACAGGAGTTAATCTATTTTATTTTAAAAATTTGGTATTTTTTTTATAAATTCTATACTGTTGTTATAACAAAAACCACAATAAGACCACATTTGTCGTATAAACTGTCAATTCTTATTGAAATGTTGCCCATCGAGTTTTAAAATACTTTTAATAAGTGACATTTGTGACGTCATTACAAGAAATAATTTCTGACCCCAAAATAGAATGATTTGAAATAATTTTACGCAAAAATATGGTTCTAAATTGTCCTTTCCTGCGTGGCGCCTACTTAAATCCCAGGGCGCCCTAAAATAAAATTGGGGGTAAAAAAGTCCCTAGGGCGCCTTACTCAAACATTAAATTGAAAAGAAAAATAAGGTCCTTCCTGCAGGGCGCGTATTTTATTCCAGGGCGCGCTATTCACAAATCATTGAAAACCAAAAACCCACCCCGCCCTAAACTTTTTTAACTCTTCCCTGTCTGGCGCCCTGGCAGTCAGGGCCGTATCTAGGATGTCTCGCGCCGTGCCGCTAGAAAATTTTATCCGCCCCTCCAACAAAATTTGTATTCAGGTATAAAAATAATTGAAGAGCAAAAAAGAGATATCTATCTTTCAAAGAATCCTTACAATATAATCCTTTTATCAACAATTCCAGTAACTCTTCTTTTTATCTTCAATAATTTTTAAATCTTCAGACGTCATTTTCTACATTTCCTAAATACCTCCCTTTATGTCATACCTTTCCGCCCTTTATTCCACTATTTTCCGCCCCTGCAGCGTTGTGCCCTGGTGCCTTGCACCACTTGCACCACCTGGTAGGCACGGCCCTGCTGGCAGTAGCGTAGTCAGCCTAGCCTAGGGCACTGCATCTTCCTTCAGGTAATATATTATTGTCCAAAAATTACATTTTTGGCTAAACCTCGTAGATGACTGATACAATTTGATATCTGATTAGCATCTGCAATTTAGGTTTTGGGCAATGCAGAACTTTTGATAAAGAATACCTTTTTTTCGTAAAGTTAATAATAATAAAAATCTATATGACGCCAGCTTACGTAAACATACTGTCTACAGGTTAGTAAGATATGTACTTGGGTAGCTTTCCAGTGACGAAAATTTTTGAGCGTCACGCTCCAGGGCTTGAAGCTCTTGATCTACTATAAAAGTTATATCAATTTTAGGCGTTCAACCAATTATAACCGCGGTATTAAATGGTGACAACTTTGACGTATAATACATTGTTTAAACGTCAACATAACCGATTGGTAAATACCGTTTTAGAATTGGTTCTTCGCCTAAAATGGATGTTAGTCACTGGAACGCATCCTTAGACAAGAAAAAAGAGATAACTTTAAGAAATTTTAAAATTTCGTTGTTTTTAACCTTTCTGATGATTCTAAAAAATACATCTTTAACCATAAAAAACACGTTTGATGCACAAAAACCAAAAGAGGGGTTGGTGCATTAGGGACAAGGGGAAAGAAAACGTAGTAGTTCAAGTGCATAACACTTTCCGTCACTAGAACGCCATAAACTAGAACGAAATACTCCTGAGCTACTCGGGAGCGCTTTATTTGCGTCACTGGAAAGCAACTTTGAAGTTAATCCTATACAACCCGGGTCACCAACTGGTGGACCGCGATCCGATGAGACCGGTGAGACGAGTGAATGCGAGCGGTGGCGAGAGCGAGGAGTGGGGAGGGGGAACGAACCATCGTCGACCGCTTCCGGCCAGGTTTTTTTTATTTCCGGGCGGGGATGGTGATGTTATTTGAAAAAAAGAACCCCTAATAAAAGTACTTGGTGACTCCTGCTATACAAGGTGTTAATTAGGTATTTTATATGTATGTAGTTATATAAATAGACGATTCTTCTAAAAATTTTAAGACAAAAAATTTATACGGGGTATACATTTTTTTAAATCAATGTTACTTACACCACTTTAGTCCTGAAGCCCCCAATTGTCTGTTAAATTGTATATTGTCCACATCGCTCTTTTCGTGCGGGGCTATCAATTAATCAAAGACAAACTTTTGTAGTTACATTCTATTCTAACTTGTTTATTAACACATTTAAAAGCAACGCGTAAGATAAATAAAACAGATACAGGGTGGCCCATCGCAAGGTTTGCGGCCCTTTTTTAATTTGTTTTTAAAACTCTCCGACCCGTCAATTTTTGATTTTAGGGGTAAACATTTTTTGCAACTTTCACCCCTAAACTGCAACTCTATCAGGGGTGAGACTGATCTCCAAAATCAAAAATGGAAAGATAGGTCGTGTGATACCTCATCTTTTTCTTGACCCTGATTACAACTGCTAAGTTTGAAGTATGGATTGTGGAGGGGAGGATCACCATCTGAATGTATTAAAAAGTGGTAATCCGAAAGGTGCAAATTGGGATGGCGCCACAGTCGCTAGTGGAGAGATTTTAAAAACCGCGCCATAAATTCAAATCGGTATCGACGTTTTTCACTAAACATTACTACAATTTTATGTTCAGCGCCCAAAAACCCCGTATGCATAAAATTATCAAAATTGGCGTAATGCCCGATAAGCAAACTTTTCCCAAATTATTGAATACGCACCTGTGAAATGTCTTTCCACCCAAATTTTCCTTCTTATCCTCGGAATTTTTACACCCTGGAATTAAACACTTCCTCATAATTGTTCAAGTTTATAAAATGTCTATAAAACACAGCAAACACTTCTCAAATATATTAAAAACCAACGAAAACACAAACAAAACCAGCTGGGTCTCAACTGCGACTGCCGGATGGCACCAATATGGCCGCCGTTGACTAAATCCCTCCACTAGCTACGGTGGCGCCATCCCAATTTGCTACATTCCGATCGCCACTTTTTCAACTTATCCGCCATAAAAGATACTGATCCTCCCTCCACAATCCATAGTTTGAAGTCTCTGCTATTATTTCCGTTGATATGACAGCTTGTCAAAATTTTGATTTTTGCTTTTTATTGTATAATATTAAATTACCTGTAAGATCAAGGTACTTTAAATTAAGGGGATATGATCAGGGTTAAACGATCTTCAAAATGAGATAATAATCGAGGGTGGGGAAATTTAAGTCTGAATCAGACCCTTCCCAGAAAGATTAATTGATATGTAATTTTGAAGATCTTTAAACCCTTATTATATTTTCTAAGTTTAGAAAAGCTTGCTCGTATAGGTAATTTAATATTATACATTTAAAAATAAAAATTAAAATTTTGACAAGCTGTCATATCAAAAGAAATCATGTCACAGACTTCAAACTTGGCAGTTGTAATCAGGGTCAAGAGATCTTTAAAATAAGTATCACTTAACCCCTTTTTCTATTTAAAATTTTGGGGATGAGTCCCACCCCTGCTAGTCAGTTGCAGACTGGTCAAGCGTTTTATTTATTTTTTAAAAGGGTCTCAAACCTTGCTGGACTGTTTTTCACGCAAAAATCGACGAATTTTGAAAATCACCTAGTACCCTCTAACCCATCAAGTAAGCGTAATTCTGATTACACAATTAAACTAAACACTAAAAAACAAACGGAACACGTATTGTAGTGTTTTTTGTATCTTACCGTTTAGCCTATACCCTATAATACCAACCAAAAAAACCACCCTGTAAATTATTGCGACCGACCGACATCGACAGTAGGAAATTATTTTCAATTAAACATATTATTTTTCTAAATAACAAATAAGATAAAAAAATTGCCCTTATTTTATTTTTACCCACCTGGCACTTTTTCATAGAAAATTTATGTACATCATGACGAAGGGGATTCTTTTCATATTAAATTACAAAACTACGTGCCAAGAAAATTTAGAATGTCTCATAATTTAGGTGGGTTGGGAAGAAAGATAAAAATATTTTTATCAGAATTTTTAAAATGGTTACTTCTTTAAATTAAACATTTCTTTTGGTAATGGCCTTCTACCAAAAAATAGAATAGGAAATAAAAAAAAATTTACGTGTTAGGTAAAGAAAAATTATTAAAAGAAGTAGATTTAATTTCTATTATACTTGCGGCTCTATACTTAGTAGCCCGTTAAAATAACACCAAAAATAGAGATAGGGTTGTAAAATTTTGCATATAGCCAAAAATGTGTGCAGGCGTTCGAAATACCATTACAAATCAAAATATTGTCAAAAGTCTCCAACGATCCTATGCTTGCAAAAATACATGGTGATTTAAAAATCGATCACGAAACTTAAGGGGTAATTCTACTTGACAAAATAAGGGTAGAGCTTCATATAAGTTTTTTCAAAAATGTCATTCGTTTTCGAGTTACAAGCCGTCAAAGTTCAATTTTGGTTTTTTCGCCATATTGCATTTATCTTTTAACGAATCCAGTTAATATTGGGCACACAAATCGAGCTTTGCAGATTCTAAAATTTAAGACAAAAGTACTTTTTTAAATACCTCCAGAGGGCACATTACCTAAAACCTAAAATTTATTTACATCATAACTTTTTTATTTTGACAGATATCCCAAAGCTGGGGGCGCCATTTTATAGACAATCAAAAACTTAAAAAATAGGTTACTCCTTATTAAAGTCGATAAACCTCACCGTTTAGGCACCAATATAAGGTTTATCGACTTTAATAAAGAGTACCTTATAATTTAGGTTTTTGATTGTCTATAAAATGGCGCTCCTAGCTTTGCGATATCTGTCAAAATAAAAAGTTATGATGTAAATAAATTTTAAGTTTTAGGTAAAGTGCCCTCTGGCGGTATTTAAAATAGTACATTTGTCTAAAAATTTTAGAATCTGCAAAGCTCGATTTGTGTGCCAAATATCAACTGGATTGTTTAAAAATGCAATATGGCGAAAAACCAAATTAAAATTGAAGTTTGACGGCTTGTAAATCGAAAACGAATGACATTTTGAAAAAAAATTATATGAAGCTCTACCCTTATTTTGCCAAGTAGAATCACCCCTTAAGTTTCGTGATCGATTTTTGAATCACCCTGTATATATATTTAATGTCAAAGTCGGCTTAAATGGGCTTTTTAAAAGTCACCATCTCTTTGATAAAAATTAACTTTTGGCTAAAAAACTCAAAACCCCATTTTTGCCAACTTTGACCTTGAAGATTTTTTCCAAGCATGACATTGTTAAGGACATATATGACATGACAATTTATTTGTAATGATGTATCGAACATCCGTACATTTTTAGCCTTATGAGAATTTTTGTAACTTTAAATGTTGATTTTGTCTGCATTTTTTAAATGTCTATTATCTAGCCACGCGACAGTGTGTCAAGCCAAGTTTAAGCAAAGGAATTGGCTACAGCTCCGAGTGTAATATTACACGAACCACTTTGTGCCACTTTTGACTCCTCCATAACTCAAAACCTCTTTAACGTAAACACATGAAACTACGTGTTTTTATTTCCATAAGGACAACTGGAAGCTCAAAATTTCATGAAGCTGGCTTAAACAGTTATAAAGATTTGAAGGTCCAAAAGTCGACAATTTTTTACAGATTGTATGACTGATTCACTGACTGACATATAGATTAAAAACCTCCAGATGGCCTAAAAAGATAAAATTTTAAAGCTGGAGATCTAAAGAAATTTCAAGTTTGGTACAAAATTCAAATATGTATGAGATCCTAAAGTAGGTTGGATTTGACATGGCCAGTTCTTATCAGAATTAAAATAACATTTAAATACGTTAAATCTAAATCTAAATCTAATCTAATCTAATCTAATATTATATAAAATGCTAATGTACGTTCGTGTGTCCACGATTTTCGCTATCATCCGCAACTCCGATCAACTTCCCGTCGGGGTTACAAATACCCCTTGGTCTCCCATTGACGAGTAAGGGAGTTTGGTCGGGGTGGGTGGAAGTGGCTGGTTGTGGGTGGCAAAAATGTAAAATATTATCACTCATTCTTGACAAATTGGCGGAGACACAAAGTTCTGAAAATTTTGGAATCATCTAGAAAGTAAGTGTAGTGGCGCCATCTGTTGTCGAGTATTTGAACTTCATTCAGAACAACGGTTATTTGGGTCTCATATAAACTCCCGAGCGAAGCCGGGAATCATAACTAGTATATTATATAAAATGCTAATGTACGTTCGTGTGTCCACGATTCTCGCTATCATCCGCAACTCCGATCAACTTCCCGTCGGGGTTACAAATACCCCTTGGTCTCCCATTGTGAGTAAGGGAGTTTGGTCGGGGTGGGTGGAAGTGGGTGGTTGTGGGTGGCAAAAATGTAAAATATGTGTAGTGGCGCCATCTGTTGTCGAGTAGTTGAACTTCATTCAGAACAACGGTTATTTGGGTCTCATATAAACTCCCGAGCGAAGCCGGGAATCATAACTAGTCTAAATCTAATCTAATATATTATATAAAATGCTAATGTACGTTCGTGTGTCCACGATTTTCGCTATCATCCGCAACTCCGATCGACTTCCCGTCGGGGTTACAAATACCCCGTGGTCTCCCATTGTGAGTAAGGGAGTTTGGTCGGGGTGGGTGGAAGTGGGTGGTTGTGGGTGGCAAAAATGTAAAATATTATCACTCATTCTTGACAAATTGGCGGAGACACAAAGTTCTGAAAATTTATGGAATCATCTAGAAATTAAGTGTAGTGGCGCCATCTGTTGTCGAGTATTTGAACTTTATTCAGAACAACGGTTATTTGGGTCTCATATAAACTCCCGAGCGAAGCCGGGAATCATAGCTAGTAACTTATTAAATGACTGATGCAATGAAAACTGGCCAAGTCAAATCTAACCTACTTTAAGATCTCATACATATTTGGATTTTGTACCGAACTTGGCATTCATTTAGATCTCCATTCTTTTTGCGGAGAAGCCCACAGCCAAGCATTTAGTATTGAACTTTGCTTACCTTTTTCACACCTATGTTTTTGGTGGAATAGTGCTTACCAGCTGGGCCTGTATTTATAATAGAAATTATATCTGCTATTCCTTAGATTTAAATGGCCATATTTCCAAAACTATTATACAGGGTGTTATAGAAAGCTGCCTTAATAATTAGGGGCAGATTCTACATCAGAAAACATAATTAAATTAGTATTTTTGTTTATAGTTATACAGTTCCTAATTGCGGTAAGAAAATTTAAGGGTGTATTCCTGAGTCATTTTTATATAAAAAAATCATATAAACATGGGTCCTAAATTGTTTCATTCTCAAGATTCTATATATATATATATATATATATATATATATATATATATATATATATATATATATATATATATATATATATATATATATATGTATAAACGCTATTTAATTAGGTATTTGTTGTTGTTACATATGTTATTGCTGAAAGAAAGTTATAACACTTAATTTTTAAAAGAAAAACATTCCTTTTGTTTCTTGTATGGTCCAAGAAAATAGAGTTAAGCGGATTTTATTCTGGAAAACTAGGCAATATACGTTAAAATATTAGGAAACAAAAAAGTTGTGTTTTTAAATGTTTCATTCGAAAAGAAAAAATATAAGTTGCAAAAAGTCAATAGCGTAATTTTTTTTTGTCAACAATATTAGCTAAGATGCATTTCACGCCGCCACTGGTCTTACTAATTAAAATTTATTGAGTGCTAAATTTACTTCCTATTTTTAATAAATACCACAGCCAAAATTTATTAAAATCTTATAAGGAATATTAGATATATTATTAAAAATCCGATTTTCTTTTTAAAGTTTAACACCCTGTATCTTATAAACAAGGAATTTTCGGACCTATGTTTATAAAAAAAATCCTAAGGCTGGGTCAGGAATACGCCCATAAATTTTTTTACCGCAATTAGGAAACACCCTGTATAATTTCTAATAAAAAAAACATAATTTTAAAAGAAAGAATTTCCGTAATGCCTTTTTTCTTCTTTAATAATATGCAATTTAGTGGATCTTTCCCTCCCAAACTAAACAAGATAGAAAAAAATACATAACATAAAATTTTATTTAAATTTGGTTAAATTAAAGAAAGCACAAAACATTTACATATATTTATACGTATAAGTAAAAATATTCCTTAAGTTGCAGCTCGTGACTCCACTGGACTAATTAAATGTAAATAAGTTAGTGTGCTAAAATTGCCGCTTAAGATTGTTATTTAGTTACGCATTCGCTATTTTTTTGGGTAAACATTTTTGGTATACTTTGTTTTTAGCAGAATCTGAACAAATACTGCTGATTTTTTAAATTCAATAAAAAATTTAAACGCATAAATAAAGCCAAGACAAGATAAAATATGACAACAATTAAAAAATAATTTTCATTTTTCCTTTTCCGGCTTTATTAATTTATAAATAATTTTTTTATGGTTTCAAAAAATAGGTATTAGGTAAGTTTAGAATTCCTCCATTTACTTAGGATTTTCCTAAAAAATAAATGGATTAAAACTATAACGGATTTCAACAGCAATCTTAAGCCGTGTCCAGACTTGTACCACATGCGTGGTATTGCCTGAGCCACATATAATTAATTTTAAAAGCAATACCGCAAAGTACACAAAAAATAATAAAGTAAACAAACCTTTTGAAAGCACATAGCCTCTGACAGAGCCTGATTACATATTATTTGGATAAATAAAAAAAACGTTACTTAACAAACATCTTATTATTTCGTCTCTGTCCTGCCATTAAACCTGTTTACAATATGATTCTTTGCCTACTTTGCGGCATCGCTTTCAGAATTAATTATTTCTGACCCAAGCAATACAATCTGGATGCGGCTTTAAAAAAACATGTCTACTGACACGACAAATCGTTTATGAGAAGCTGCACAGAGTTACCAGCTTGGTATTCCTTCTTCGTTTGCTGTTTTACTTTGACATTTTCTATTTTTCCATGTATCTCATATATTAAAACTTCAAAAAAGCCTTAAGCACTGCTGCACATGGGTCTGTGAAACAGCGACAAGACCGAGATTCGACGAGCTTTCGACAGTATGTACGCGTATACTCGTGTTCAAGTGGCGACAACCGTACAGAGACAAGCATACGTTTGATGGAAAATTTTTACTATATTCTCAGCCAATGAAATCATATGTCGCTCGGAGTGCGCTAAGGTTCCCAGAGCCCGACCGCGACGGGGCAAATACCATCCCTTTGGATCATCTCGCCTGGTCAAAGAGTGCCGTAAGAGCTCTCTAAGGGTACGTTTATATTGCAAGCGATTTGCTTAGAGGCTAGAAGTTAGAGACTTGCATAGCGGGCGCGCGACACGAAAGAACTTTGGATCGCGCGCCCGATATGCAAGTCTCTAACCTCAAGCCGCTAAGCAAATCGCTTTCAATAAAAACGTACCGTAAGACAAGTTTCCAAAAGCCTGAATCATACCGAACATTATTTTACAGACAAAAAATTAAATAATTTCTTACCTGACAGGTTGACTTGTTTTGCTATTTTATTCCAAGCTTTTTCTGTATAATATTTTTGCAAATATTTTTTAAAGTATAATTATAAGGTACAGAACGTTTTTCAAGCTCGTCCACAAATCTTATATTAAACAAATTCATTAAATGTCTTGACGTAAAACTAATTTTTCCGTGTAAAAACCAGACATTCACAATATGAATCACACAGTGTAAACAAAATACAAAACGGTCCTGTATTGTATTTGTATACTAAAGGACGCGGATTGCTGACATCGGACACGCTAATATGCCTACGTGCTGTCGATGACTGTAAAAATGGCGTTCTCGTCGCTGTTTTACCGACCTATGTGCGGAGAGCCTTAGTCAATCCCTTTTCGCATCGAAACTTAAGTGGTAAAAAGATCACAATAAAAGGAAAAATACTGATTGACATTCCCATTTTCTCTTGTACCTTTCATTTGTTTAATTCAACGTAAATAACACAATCCGAATTTAACAAAGGTGCAGAAATACTTTTGTTGTTATGAAAAACATGTTGTTCTTTCCAACAGACTTACCTGATGTCTTCTGTAATAGGAATTGAAAAATATTGTAAAAATGTGTCTGTATTTTTTAGGCTTCAAACGTTTTAAACTAAGAATATATTATGTGTAAAATAAGTAAAAGAATTCTTGTTATACCAAATGCATAGAAACGTGTCAAGACAATTTTATACGACTGATTAAATTTCGGGTAGTGGTTGGTGAGAAGCACGACAAGAACATTTTATGATTTTATATACATATTTTCAAATTGTTATTTCCACAAATATTTTTAAAATGTGATGATTTAAAAACTGAGGATATAAATAAGGCAAGCAGACTTCTTTGTGTAATAAAGTGTCCACCAGATAGATTAAACCTTTAAAAAAAAGGGGCATGTAATGAAGTGTTTGTATTATGTATTATATACACCTGCAACCAGTAACTAGCAGGGGAATAGTTTATAGTTTTGAAGTTGTCAATAATAATTAAAATTTTATTAAAAGACATTTATAAAAAATAGTCGTTTACTCAGATATAAAACATTACACTTTGATTAAAATTGCGAATGCTTATTTGATAAAAGGATGAGAAATACTTCCTCGTTCCTCGACAAAACAAAAGCTTATATAAACTTGCTTTCTCTCGGACTGTTAAAAAATTTTATACTTGTAAGAACATTTTCTCAAGTTATTTTTTTCTTTTGAATATCTATAAGGTATAATTATATAATAAGGTATTATCTTTCTGCTTTTTATACTTAACGAATCGTAATCAGTAAGATGCATTTTTCTTTGTAAATTGAAAATGCTTTTGACAATTATGAAATATTGTTAAATGTGATTTATTTTGATACAATATTATATTATACAGGGTGTCCGCTAATTATTGGTACACAGGAAAAACACAGATTTCTTATGCCAAAATATTAAGATTCAATCTAACACACCTATATCCAAAAGTTAAATAAAAAGAAGAAACAGGGTGTCAAAATGAAAGAATTATTTTATTTAATTTCGATAATTTTTGATGCGTTTGAAATATTTTGATAAAACTCGGCATCTAGGGATTTTTAGACATTAGCTATTCAGATCTGATAATAATTTTAATGTGTAAACTAAAGGGCGCCTAGCTACACTATTTAAATTTCTCTAAAACGTCCCAACTTTTTTGGGTTACTTTAAATAGGTCAGTAAACTCCCCTTTACTTTCTACACAAAAATGGTATACTTTGTACGAATCGCTCTCGTTTTCAAAATATTTACATTTAAGTTGTTTAGTGCACCCAAAAATGCCTTTAAAAACAGTGTATTAGCCATAAATACAACCAAATGATTTGTATTCTTTATTATACTTTTTATAACTGCTTTAAACGGTTGCTCAGAGCTATTCTTACAGGGTATATCTCTTTTGTGTAGAAAGTATGGGGAGTTTACTGGTTTATTTAGGTACCTACAAAGAAACACAAAAAGTTGGGATACACAAAAATTATTATTAAATCTAAATAGCTGATATGTCCAAACACCTAGATACTGAGTTTAATAAAATATTTAATCCGCATCAAAAATTATCTGAATAAATTTAAAATATTTTTTCACTTTGACCCGCCGTTTCTTCTTGCTAACAAATTTTGGATATAGGTATGTTTAGTTAAATCCTAATATTTTATCATAAGGAATCTGTGATTTTTCTGTGTACCAATAGTGAGCGTACACCCTTTTTAATATAATATTGTATAAAAATGAATCTTATTTAACAATATGTTATAGTTGTCAAAAGTACGATTCACACGTATACGTAGCATCTATAAATCTTATATAATACCACTTAAATTTGTGTTTTCTTTTTTCATAGCAATCACCTTCTTTTTGTTACAAGACGTTATAAATCATACATAATTTTAAAATATGTTTATAGCTTTATAAAAACATGTACCAAAAACGTAACATCTTATAACACATTCTTTTTCTCTTAAGGTAAAACTCTTTATTTTATAAATTGTTACAATAAACGTCTAGTTTTCCAGGTATCTAAATAGCTTAGTATAACGATAGATCGCTTGTGGCAGACACCAGAGCCTAGTGAACCCTTCAAAGGTAAAACGATTGGAGCCTGTAAGGTTAGAAATTTGTCTAGGATTTAGTGGTCAGTCATAGCAATGTCTGAAAGAATTGACAGGCGATTATTGACCTGAGCACAAGCAGCATCACCAGGCGAACTGACAGGTGTGGCTGATTGAGATGGCCATAATATTTCCAAAACTAATAGTAGTAAAGTTAGATGTGCCTTATGTGGGGTTTCGTAAAGCTCTTTAAGATCTTTATCGGTGATACTAGTAAAATATACAGGGTGGGAAAAAACGTTTTTTTACTTTAATTAGGCACTCTGTATATTATATTACCATTAAAAAGAGCTTTAAAAAAATAACACATTAGGTATATCCAGCTTTATTAGTTTTGGAAATATGGCCATTCAAATCAGCCATATATTGTAGTTCGCCTGGCAGGTACTTGTGCTCATCGAAAATGCCTGTCAATTTTTTTCAAACCTTACTATGAATAAACTAAATCCTAATAAAATGTTAAGATTACTGCTCTAAGTTTTTATTTATTTTTGTTTAACTTTTAAAAATATACAGGGTGATGATATGCAGGGCTGATGCTTGCCAGGTGATGATTGTCGTACTTAGCATGCTATGACTCACCACTATACAAATTTCTAGCCTTACAGGTCTAACGTTACTCGAAGGGTTCACTATAGCTCTCCTACTATTGTTATAATTGACTGTTCTAAGCTAAACGGGGATTCAAAAAATATGAAGTTTTTTTCTTATTTTTTATTGTAGAATCACCCCTTAAGTTTGTCGCTTTAGTTACTGGACACCCTGTATATTAAACTAATGTCGTTTCCTAATTAGAATTTTTGTTTTTTTGAGAATTTTTTTTTATTTTGGCAACCGGCCAGTTCATAGGGCTTAATAGGGCTGAACAGGGTCAGCTCGTAAATCATGGGACCAGGACTGAAGCGGTCTTATTCTTTCTAGACAGATTTTAGCGTGTACCCAATAAAAAAGACCATTGAATAAAAAAAAATATTGGTTATGCTATCTCAAACGAAAATGATAGAATTCTTTAGGGGCGCATTCAGATTTGACAAAATCGGGGTAAACTTAACCTTAGCAAACGACAGAAAAAACGAAATTTTTAATTGTTTTCTTATTTTTTCTGTTAAAGCAAATAAACTTAAAACTTTTTTTTGTGAATAATTTGTGATCGTAGGAAAAATAATTGTTTTCATTACTTGTGTAAAATGACTTTCTTACACTCGTGGTCTTGTCGCTGTCGGCGGACACTTTATGCTACAATATTACCAGTATCACTCGTGTAAAATTAGTCAGTTTCCACACTTGTAATGTAATATACTATTTTTTATAAAATAAGAACTAAGTTACTATAATGGATGGCACTTAATTTGGATATCCTTGTATACGTTAAAGAAGGCAAAATTAAAGATATTTTTTAAATTTATTTTTGTATATTTTATACAAAATGTAGATTGTCGTAATATTTCCATTATTTTGGCGAAGCATTATAATAACAAATTTATTTTAGGTACTTTATTCTCCATTCTTTATGCTTATCCAACTGTTTTTAGTCAGATAACACTGCTTTTCTGCAAACTTTTCTCAGTTGTTTTGACAGTACTATTAGTTTTATAGAGTGTAAACGATTTTGTGTAAAAACTGTTAAATTATGCGACAAAAATAAAGTTTAAAGTTTTTTTTAGTAAACGTTTATAATTTAATAAAATATGATTTTTATTATACTCGCCAGACTTAAGTTTATAAAAATTATTGTTGTATAAGCCTGTAAAATGTAACAGCTACAAGAAGTAAAATACATATATTTTTTACAAATGATGCATACCGGGTGTAATTTAATTTGTGGCTAAAAATAAAAGGTATGATTCCTTAGCTTATTTTAGGAAGAAAAGTTAATATGAACATATGTCCTAAACGTCTTAACTTTTAAGATACAGGGTGTTAAAATTTTCAAAAACCAAAAAATTTTGATAACCCTTATTTTAGTAAAAACTATTATACTGTATATAAACCCTATTTAAATAAGTATTTATAATTTTTGTAACATAATTGAAAATTAAATATTATAAAACCTAATTTTTACAAAGAAAGATCCCGCAATACTTTTTTATGGTCTAAAAATATGCAATTAAGAGAATTTTATTTTTTTTTCTCCTAAACTTAACAAGATTCGAAAAAAATTAACAGACATAAAAGCAGTATTCTTATTTTCTTAATCTAAAGAAAGTCCCAAAATTTTATACACATTTACAGATTCAGTGGCGTACCGTTTTTTTGTTGGAAATATTCCTTCAGTTGCCTCTCGAGACGTCACTAGACTTACTAAATGTAAATAAGTAAGTGATAAATTACCCCTTAATTTCAATAAGGATATGGCCAAATTAATACAAAATTGGGAAAGAATAGTTAGGATATTTAAAAAAATAGATTTTTTGTTGAAAATTAAACACTTTGTATCTCAAAAGTTAGGAGGTTTAGGAAATATGTTTACATGAACTTTCCTTCCTAAAATAAGCTAAGGAATCATACTCTGTAACTTTAGCTATCAATTAAATTACACCCTTGGAAAATAATTTATTTATTAACGTTTCGGAAACTGAAAGAAATAACATACAAGAAGAATTCCTAATTTAAATGTATCCAGGTCAAACAACCGTTATCCAGGAGAAGCCGAAAACATAAGAAAGTATTTTCTCAGTATTTTTTTACCAATAAAATTTTAAACCTTCAATTCAATCTACTTATTATTGTTAAACGTTTAGTATCGCCATAATTAAATGAAATTAAAAAGTAATATATTTACTTACTTGTAAATCCTACTCTTTCAGCCACATAACCCCATTCTCTATCAACCACAAGTCTGTCTTTGTAGCGCGAATTCCGCTTATTCCACAAAACATTTCGTTTTTGGACCTCCGAAATCAAGACTTCCATCGTGCGAAGATCAATGTCAACTGCGGGCAATGCGGGTGGAAACAAACAAATTTGATTTTTAAACACGGCGTGCGATGCGGCAACGCATATTCGTTACAACCGCGTGGATTTATTTTCCACTTGGGACAACATAATTATTTTCTATAGGTTTTATTTATTGCGGGCAACGCATCGCACGCAACGCACCGCACGCACCGTACATATCGTATTTACCTAGGACATAGCATTTTTCTACGAGTGTGTGGAAAAAGTCAAACTAAACAACCATTTGATAATATTTATTTTTACCTTTACTGCCTCTTATTATTAACAACATTAATCGAAAAAGATTAGATGATGACTTCCAACCTCCAAGTCTTTTAATATTCGTTATGCCTTCACCAGAATTAGCTAACATTGTAGCTGAGGAACGGCGAAAGTTATGTCCCGTGTAAAGTTCTGGGTTTGGAAGACGTAAATGAGCAGCTATTTCAGACAGTACAAGCCAATTTTTGTAATTACCAAAAAATCATCTGTGTGGTGTTTCGGGCTTTTGTAAACTGAAATACTTTCATAAAAAGCTAGATATTTTCAATGATAAAACTACGCTAGAATGGTTTTTGGAGTATGGAATATTTACAATTAAAAGATTCCCTTATCGTCAATATCATTAATGCTAATTTTTATCAATTCTTCTCGACGATATGCACCAGCTCCGAAAATTGTAGCTACCTTCATCGCTAGATAGACATCATTTGGAGCATCATTAATAAATTTTGCTATTTCATCTTTCGAGAAAATTTTGGTCTTCTTGGGTTTATTTTTTGTTTTCGCCACACCAGCTTGTAAATGCTATATATTCCTTCTCGTACCTGTGCTTCGACTTGGACGGCAACAAATTTAAATTTGCTATTTCGGCTGCTTTGGATGGATTCAGGTAATTCCTCGTCAGAAGACTCCATGGGAAACGTTTTTATTCAAAATCGACGATACTAATCAGAATGTACTAAAAACACTTTTAAAACCTGTTGACGACTCTACCACGAGTATTTATACCGACATATATGGAAACGGCCTTTTAACCTTAACCCAGCCTGTCAATGTCAAATGTTTCGGGTTTGGTTTAGCTTAATGAGAAACTTTTTTGTCGGTCAAGTTTACCGCATTGTTTTAAATCCAATTTTTAAATATTTAAAAAAATGGCAAGAGTTACAGTCATGAAACCATAAGGTTCAAACACATGTTTCGGGTATCGGACTAGGTGAGTTACGTGCCTGAGCCCGAGCAAGGCACTATGGGTTTATTTTTTAATAACTTGATAGGCACCAATATTTTCTTAAAGTCTAAAAAACTTTTATTTTTAGAAAAAATAAATGTTTTTATTTATATTTTTTCCATATAAAGGGTTCTTGGTAGAATATGCTATCAAAGTTATTGTATTTATGTGACTTATCTGCTCAGAAAAAGTAATCTGCCACATTTCCATGCAAATACGTTAACCTTATATTACATGAAAACTTACTCAAATGTGTGCTTTGTGTGCTAAACACAATTTAATTGCAAAACTTGCTAAAATTAGTACCACAGAAAGTTGGCCCTAATTTGAATGAAAATAGATTTTGCAACTTTTATTTTAAATTAAAATTTAAAATTTGGAAACTTTATTTTAAAAAATCTTGCAAAATACATGGTGTTCACTGCAATCATTAGCGTAACGGACAAATATCAATAGAAACTTCTCGTGTCTTTTACGCTACGTTAATACGGTACCGCTCTAAATCCGGTATTTTAAATTTAGTTTAGTGTTCTCGAGGTGGAGGTAGAATCCGCTATTCGCTATATTTGTTTACTTTTCAATTTTCATTGATATAACCTCGTTTTAAACATCAAAAATCGAATCAAAGCCATCAAACTCAAACAAAACTCCTATGCGAGATCTACGGCCAACATAGAACTACTTTTGACAACTTTGACGGTAAATAGCGTTACGGTACGTATGTCCCTGATGTTCCTGTATATAACGACTCGATAACCAATACCGTAAAAACTGTCATAATTGTCAAATAGCAATACGGTATGCGAATTGTGGTCAGCACGAGAACTTTCTATTGCCAAGAGAACTTATTAAACGACATACATGACGTCATTCTAGAAATAGTCAATTGCATTTTTTATTGGTTATGCTCTCTTGGTTCTCTCCTTAAAATGTAATTTTACAGTTTACTTTATTCACATTTACTCTGTTGCCAAGTTTTACTTTTCGACAAAATCTCAAATTCGAGATTAAGAGTTGCATAACACTCAAGAATTGGAAACAAATATCGAGATTTATATGCGACATTTATCGGTTGCGACATTTTTAGTCGAGATTCGAGAATTGACCTCCTGGAGGTCTATTCTAGACTCTCGAATACATTATATTGCATGCGAGATCAATGGAATGTCGCATAAAATCATGCGCATCGAAAATCTGTATTCTATAATGTCTTTATCGACATTTTGTATTTGACATTTTTTCGAGTGGGTAGAAGCCATTTAACAAATGAATTTAAGTTCGTGATTATGGTATCTAACCAAACTTTTTACAAATAATTAAAGACGTTAGTGGATGACGGGGTTATGTAGACATTGTGCTAATTTCTAATATTGGGTTATTATTTTAAAAGACACCAGCATTTTTAGTGCACACTCTAAATACTTGGGTGGTATATCTGAACTATGTAGTCATGTTGCCGTAATTTTATTTTATTTGAAAGCTCATCCAAGTTTAGTTGAAGACAGAGGTCCTGGTCTATCATCCATTGAGAAATTTTCTGTTTGACCGGTGCCTTTTAAAAATATATAGAGATAAAGAGGATAAATGCTATGGAATGACAAAATTTTAAATTCGAGAATAAGAGTCGCATAATACTCAAGAATCGGAAACAAATCGAGATTTATATGCGACATTTGTCGATTGCGACATTTTTAGTCGAGATTCAAAAAGAAAGAAGAAAAATGTAGAGATAAAGATGGTAAACGATATCGATTGGTCAAAAAAGACATCAGTAAAAGCTTTGTCTTAAGAACATAGTTTGTACAATGACAAAACCGAATTTTGTTATTTTCTTACGAAGATACTAGAAATGGATAGTAATTCTGTAATTTGTAGTCTTCTCAAACCTTTTGCTTACAAGATGAAAAGA
The DNA here is from genome assembly GCA_014170235.1 of Listronotus bonariensis. Lineage (NCBI taxonomy): Eukaryota > Metazoa > Arthropoda > Insecta > Coleoptera > Curculionidae > Listronotus > Listronotus bonariensis. The sequence continues at coordinate 56,823 of JACEGR010001380.1, read as the reverse complement.
AAAGAAACAGCACTTAGCATTAAAAATTGTTTTAAAAACGTACGCTGCACAAATAATTTGCGTTCGAAAAGTTGCAGGTTTACAGTACAGCAAAATATGTCTGGATAGTCGGTTAGTTCGAAACATAGGTACTAAACAACTGAATTTCCTATTTATTTAACTTGTATATAAAAATTAATAAAAATATTAGAGATGTCTAAAATATCGAAATATGATTACGATAGTTGTTAACATTTATTACTATTAATTTCTCTCAGACTATTTTTTTTGTCTCTCTCAGTTTAGATGGTATAAAGAGAGAACAACAAGGCATGATGAAACATTCAACACCTCTGAAAAAAACAATACTTTCTCCATGAATAAAACTTTTATTTTTTGTCTTCTCCATGTTTATGAAATAACATTTTCTTGTGACTTTCCTTATTAGATAACACAATACTGTAGTTAGAGAATAATTAAGTTTTCCGGACCATTTCAAATTCGGGTCCTTTCTTCTCAGCCTAATTGCATCAAGTTTCTAAATTAAATTATGCTAAGATCACAAAGCACACCGCAAGCTGAGTTAATCTGTGGATTTTAGAGTGAAGATAATGCCGTATACAAAATATATTTAATAAATTGTCGCCTTAGGATAAATCTGCCCTATATTTGTTGTATATTTTCCTTAGAACATTTTTTAGATTGTTAAGCTGTTAAAAGCAAGAAATTTGTTTACAAATTAAATGCTATAAATTTGTAAACAGAATTTGTAATCTAGGGAAAAATTATGAATTATTATTTATAGCAGGGGTCACCAACTACTTTTATTGTTTTTTTTAATATAACATGACCGTCGCGGTCCGGATAGGTAAAACCTCGGGGGAAAGCGGTAGGCAATGGCGCGTACTCTTCCTCCACTAATCGCACTCGCCGCCGCTCGCCTTCACTCGCCTCACATCGCGATGACTGACGATCTTGTGGTTCGCGCCAACATATTTGCCCATTGGTATGGTCTTAAAAACGTAAAGTTTTCTTAAGCATACCTTAATATAAACAATAGATTTGAGGAATAACGCCGTTTAAAATAGAGACTTATATGTCACTGACACTTCACAAAATTCAAATTTGCTTAGGTGGCTGGGGCTTCCTGGACCTTCCCTATAAGAAAATTAAAAAAATATATGAAATTCGCTTCTGTTTTTCTGTTTTTGATTGAATTTACGAAATTCCAAATTAAATTTTGTCAATGAACATATTCAAGTTTTTTTGTTACCTAAAACTAGGTAGGTAAAACTTTCTAAAAAAACAATATATTGGTAAATAGCTTTTAATAAATAATTTCCAAAAATTAAATTATTTAAGCATTAGAATAAATAATACTAAAAAGTTGAGTTTTTAATATTTTCAAAAATTCTCTTAATTTATTGTTGTATGATGCGTCAAAAATATTTATGTAGGTGTCACTCTAGATGCTACTGGACTTAATACATTTTGTTAAATTATTGCTTAATTAGCCTCCTATAAAAGCATCTCCAAATTACAACCAAAATGCATTGTATTGCAAAAAAAAGTATTTTTTTAAGCTTATTAGACTGTACCTTAGCCACAAAGAATTTGCGGACCATATTTTATATAAACTTTTTGAACTGAAATTGCTTAAAAAATAGTTTAATAAGTTTAATGTACCAAATTAATTATTACCTTGCATAATTAGAACTTAGTTTATTTTTTGGTGTAAAAGCCTTTGTAATAAATAATTTCAAGTAAAAAGAGATCTCCTCTTTTCGATAGTTAACAGAGAGACAATGTTGCCACACTATAAAGGGTAAATTACTGGCAGAATTTTATTACATTCCTGGCAATTTCTTGCAAGGACTTTCTTACTCCTGATTTTTGATGGCGGGTGGGCGCCATCTTAGGAAGAAATGTAATGGAAAGGGAGGTCTTGTGGCACATCATTTTAAAGCTCCTGACGAGAACTTTATAACCCTAAAATATAAAGTCAATATCTTCACCTACTACAAAATGGTGGTACTTTTTATAAATTACCTAAATACCTGATTTGGATGGCCATATTTCCAAAACCAATAAAGTTAGATAAACTTTAAAAATTTAATAGCAATATTGTGACGTTATAAATTTTGAATTACTACTAGGGTCACTTGACGTCACTTGGGCAAATGTACCATATGGAACTATCTTCTTGGGACCATGAGACCGGTGGACCATCAACACTAACTTTGCATTTTCTAGGACCAACTTAACTTATTGAACTAATTAAATTTAGTACGGGCATATCCCTAGGGATAGCCCGTACGGGGCTTAACTCAAACTTTAACTTTTACTTGACTTTACTAACTCTTTCTTATCTAATAAACAATCAATCAATCCCCGTCTTAAAATTTTGTTCTCTTTAAATATTAAATTTTTTCAGTATTTGTTTTGCATTTCTAGGCAACTCTGCTTGTTTAATGTTTTTGTTTTATTATTATAAGAGTAACCTAGAAAATTGTTTGATTTCTACTTTTTAAACCTTGACACTTCACGTATTGTTTTATGTACCAATTTTCCCAATGTTAGGTAACCCAATTATATTTAAATTTCCCAAAAATGTATATTTTAAAAATCCCCAAAATGTATACTTTTTTATACTAGGTGTTCACATATGCCCCTTCCCTGAAAGCGTTGGACCCACAACGCTATTAGAAATCAGACAAATTTACTTTAAACCTTTAAAAAAATTAGCAATATTATCGAAAAACGATAGTTCCATAGAGCTTACAAATATTTAAAACCTAACATTATGTTACTTATTATAAAAATTATATTTATCGTAAATAATCTTAACGTTTTATTAAATTTTTTGTTTTTTCCAATTAATTTTTTTTTCAAAAAATGCACGAAAAAATGTAAAAATAGTTTTTTTTCTAAAAATAATTCATTTAGGTTATATTTAACATTATGACTCTTTTTTTTTTGAAATTTTAAAAATTCTTCCTGATAAATTATCTAAAATAATTATTTAAAAAGTTCTAGAGATGTTTTTTGCTGAAATAATTAGTTCAAATAAGATTTTAGCTTAATTGTGAGAAACCTTTTTAAGCTTTTCTTTAAGTAGGTACTTTAAATAAATATAGTTTTAACGGTAAGATTATTTTTTAGACAAAAAATGACCTAATTATTGTTACTCATAAATTGTTTTTTTTTTTTTATTAATCTTTAAGTTTACTAGATATTTACGTACTACACAAACAGCTAAATAAACAAAAAAAGTTTGTGTTATTTAAAACTGACCAGTCCTGTAACAATAAAAGTGAACTTGGCCTTGTCTCGTCAGCAAAACGTTGAACCATTAAAAAGTAATTCAATGATTTATTTAATATACCAGTGGGAAAGAAAATAATTAACTATGTTTTTCATGTACTATTAATTAGGTGATTTTTTTCTATTTTATCTTTTGCTCTTTTTAAATTTATTGGATAGTTTAAAAACAAAAAAAATCTCTTACATAAAAAGAAAATCTTTTTTTTATATTTATACTTAGAAATTAACCTAATATTCCACATTCTTCTTATACTAGCCTTTATAAAAAAAATTGCGTCCACCTTGCCTGCCTGTCCATGTCCTTGATGGTGCGTTCCATTGGCCATTTGTCCCGTACTTCTCCACGTACCATTGTCTGCCTTTCATTCCCATTTTCTTCTTCCACATCAGGTTACTGCAACTTCATGCCAATTTCCCCATATCCTGAGCTTTCTCAGGGCCGCTAGATAGTCTTGTACCCCACCATTCCAGACCATACTGCAGAGCTCTTCCCCATACTAGAGCTGCGGCTTCCAGTGCTAATGCAGCCTCATGCTGCTTCTGAACTCCGTCTTCACGACGTACCATACAACTTCGACACAAATAAATATATTTCCCTATTCTTCTTTATCACCTCTGGCTAACACCATTTAGCCATATTTGAAAACTGAAGATATACCTTATCTTCCTTTTCTTGTAGCTACGCTGCTACCTCCTTGCAGCTACGCTACGCAACATATTTTTTCCCCATCTTCGTCCTTTCACACACATTTCTTCTCCGGGGAACGGGACGCCTTTACCATATATATGGTATTTTCTTCCACAAATAAACTGAGGGTAGGAAGGGCGTACCATAAGCGACTTTTCCTATCGCTTCACAAAGGGCACTGGAACTGGGGCGGGCACAGCTTACCATAACCGACGTTTCACAAAGGTCACTGGGAACGGGGCGCCTCCACCATATGTGACGTTGGGCATTTTGAAATACTACTTGACGTCACTGGGCAAATGTACCATATGGAACTATCTTCTTGGGACCATGAGACCGGTGGACCATCAACACTAACTTTGCATTTTCTAGGACCAACTTAACTTATTGAACTAATTAAATTTAGTACGGGCATATCCCTAGGGATAGCCCGTACGGGGCTTAACTCAAACTTTAACTTTTTACTTGACTTTACTAACTCTTTCTTATCTAATAAACAATCAATCAATCCCCGTCTTAAAATTTTGTTCTCTTTAAATATTAAATTTTTTCAGTATTTGTTTTGCATTTCTAGGCAACTCTGCTTGTTTAATGTTTTTGTTTTATTATTATAAGAGTAACCTAGAAAATTGTTTGATTTCTACTTTTTAAACCTTGACACTTCACGTATTGTTTTATGTACCAATTTTCCCAATGTTAGGTAACCCAATTATATTTAAATTTCCCAAAAATGTATATTTTAAAAATCCCCAAAATGTATACTTTTTATACTAGGTGTTCACAATATCGGAACCGTTGCTAGACCTCCGAGTTTTGTGCTACAAGTACTTTTTTTGTTTTGTTTTTTTAATTGAATATCCCATTTATTTTTATTGCAATAAATTGTGCAGGCCAAATTATATAAATTCCTAAAATTTATAAAATTCTCTTTTTACTAGCTTGCAACACCACATTTTAAGTAAAAAGTTCAGATGCACTCAAATATCTCTAAAACCGCCTAAGCTGCGTTTACAAATTTTAGTATTTGAAGGTTTCTGGGAAAGCAAAATTGAACAGTGATATTGTTATTGTTGCTAGATTTTCTATTATTGCGCTACATGTACAATTTTTGGTATATTAAGTGGAATGTCCTATTTATTTTAATTGCAAGAAACAAAACATGCCATCTTTGGTAACATTCCAAATTTTCAAAATTCATACTTACCTGTTACCGAGATATAACAACACCGCAATTTTATTAAAATTTGGCAACAATGCCATGCCAACAATTGATCAATTAGACATGCCTAAACACCCTCACATATTAAATTTTCTAAAAAGAGCTTTGCGGTTTTAAGTATATTTAGACCCTAAAGTCATTTTTATTAAAATCTAGTGTATCATATTCGGTAACTGATAGAAGCCGAATTTTGAAAAGATAGAAACTTACTAAATTTGATCAGCTCTCTTTAATAAGTAATAATAAATAGGGTATTTAGTAAAAACAAATAAATAAAAAATACGTGTAGTGGAAAATCTGGCAACAGTGGCGTTATCAGCATTAAATTTTACCACAGCCTTCTTAAACTCTGAGCCGAGAAGTAAGAAAGGCAACGTTGCAAACAACACTGTACAGTAGGAATATTGAAATGAGTTCCTAATAGATTACATGCTAAATAAAATTATTTTTAAAGTGTTTTAAACAAAATATAGGTATTAATTTTCTTTTGATATTTTAGACAACATATAGGTATAATTTTAAATACTATAGTTGCCCTAAAAGCAATAATGTGTCTGCAAAACTTATCAGAAACTTTTCCGCCTTATACAAATTTGTTGGTAGGGATTTAAAAATTTCAAATTGTTATGATGTTTTCTACCCCGCTTTATGCATTTTTTGCAGACCAATGTAGCTTTTTAAAGTTAACTAAACATTTATTATTTAGAAATACTTGCAATACATAAAATGAATTAAAAGCATATGTGTTTAGTTATAAATATAAAAGCTTAATAATATAGCGTATTACATAAGATGCGCTTTAAAAATAACAAACGCTTTAAATTAGGTTTTCCAGTATATTTACCCTAAAACCGCCTTAGGTAAATAACTTTCAGAATATCTATATAAATAATATTTTTTGGTGAACTTACCAGGATATTTATGCGCATTAGTTGATATAGTCCTTAGGATATTGCTTGGGGTAAATAATTGTTTTTGGTGCACTATACACACTATTGATATCAAATAAAACCAATTTTTTAAAAACACACTTAGTTAATTAGTAGCCCGTAAAATATATTTGTCCATTTACCGTATAGGTACTACTTTTACTTTTAATAAAAAAACACTTATCCGGTCAATAGCGCACAACCGGGCTTTCCTAATTTCATCGTTTATGGGGAAATAAAATGTTGTTTGATAACCCTCTGTTTTAATATAACTTGGGTAATTCGTTTTGTAGCCCGAAACGCAACACGTTCGTGCCATAATGTACGCCGTACGCACCAACTATACGCGCACATTTAAACGTAAAAACAACGATTGACATATTGTCACTGGTCCTATTTTTTAAATATAACAATTAATTACTTATTTTTTCTTTATATAATAAATACACGCTACGATTTAACTTTTAAAAACAGAAAAAACCTTTTAAGAAATCGTTTCTGTTTACTTCTAAACATTACTTGACATTCCTACTGTGCTGTGTGGCCAGATTTCTCCTTCACGGCTTAGAATTTAAGAAGGCTGTAATTTTACATGTCCAAAATACTTTAAAAATCAGATTTAGTAGATGTATCTCTGGCGGTTTTAACGATATGTATGAGTTGCGATACTTTTTACTTTTTACTAACTCGGTATGTATGCAGCAATATACTTATGAATTAATACCAAATTTCCTGGGGGATATTTTTGTGTTTGTTGTGGTTTCCTCCGGGCTACCCCTAAATTTATCGCTGAAAGCAGAAGTTTTTCTTAACTGTCGAAAAGGGAGATCTTTTTTCATATGTTAATACGACAGTAGGGATTTATTTCCATTTATTTTCCAGTTTAAAGTCATTTCATTGCTGGTTACGTAATTTTTGTATTATATAAGAACCAGTTTACATAAGTATGATGTAATACTCTTAATAATACTCCATTAATATTAATTAATGGAACGTAATCAACAGCTAATTTAATTCAGCAGTATGCCCAGTCACGTTTGTACTTGAACATTACTGCAGTCGTTAACAACGTAGTTGCAACATCGTAAAATGGAGACGTGATATTAAAAGCAGAATTTAAGGGGAATATAAACACCTGTTATGAATTGAAGATTTTCTATATTAAGAAATAATCGAAAAACTGGATTTTAGCGCTTTTTTTTCTTTCACTTTGCTCCTGTACAATAAATAGTTAAAAAACAATTTTTAACCACATATTGATTCGTTTGATTGAAAGTTTAATGACATAAATAATTTATAAACAGGGTTTTACCATTATTATGTTTTCTGATATAGTAGTTTTTTTTGACGTGACAACGTCTTATAATTCGATGGAGACGGCTGTATGCACCAAAAACATTACTCATGCGGCGTTACCATGAGGCGTCGTTAAGTCTGAGGCTTGAAGTGCAAGCGAGAGCGCGGAAGAGGCACAATCGGCCTCCGCGTTCGGCAGCGTTCGACATATGTTTCTCTCCTACTTTAAAGAGCAGTCCGCGTGAACAGCTGCTATACAATAATACATTTACATGTTTTCGTCAAGTATGAAGTGCAGTGAAAAGTAAATGTGGTGTCAATTGTTTATAGCAACCATTCCATCAGTATTTTCTTATTGCGTTGTCACGTTTATCTATCGTCAGTAAACCGACTTTGCAGACAACCGATTTTTTTAACATATTGAGTCAATTTCCGTTTTAATTAAAATTGTGTACGCGGGGTTTCCTACGGGCGCTGATTGCGAATCTGAAGTCCTTTTTTCGAAAACGAAAACAAACATTTTTTGTCATCTCTCCCAACGCGACGCGCTTCTAATGGACACACTCAAACTTGTTTACTGTGTAGAAACACAGAAATCATCCGCCGTGCCGTTCGTTCTAATGCGACGCGGCTCTAATTTTTTACACGCCATGGTCCTTATTCTTGAAACTGGGGAACAGCGTTATCATGAGAAAAGTGGGCGGAGTTCTCTTGAAAAGCTTAAATAGGTATTGCTTGAACGCAAACGACTGCTCCCATCACGCGACCGTTGTAAGCGACAGTAAGGAAAACAGCCCGAGAAGCGTTCTTTTATGCTCGAGAATTCGGACCCAGGTGAAAAAAATGCTTTGCATGCGCCCGCCTAGCGAACGCCAGCCTTAATATCTTAGCGTGAAACAATGATGGTTGTTCTAAAGACAATTTCTATTTGTTTTATTCATTTTAAACCTGGTATAGCCACTTTGATATAACAAGTTCCTGTGATGCAGGCGTAGCACGTCAGTGGAGAAGGTCCTTTTAAATAATATAAAAGCGGGAATTCTTCTCTTAAGTGTCAAAAAACAAATATTACATTTGGTACGTATTGCTATAGAAGGGAATTATTTCTATTTGTCTTATAACACTACTTTTTTAACCACAGTTGGTTGCTTTTGGTAAGTTTTAAAATTGTGTATGTTGAAATGGCGATGTAATGAAACTAATGTGTTAAAGTAATAAGATGCTGAAATATCAGCGTGCTGTAGTAACTACGATCATATGGTGCATAATGGAATATTGTGTGATAGAGTGTCATAAATTCGCACACATATGTACAATATCTCTTCCCTGAAGATCCAACGAATATTTTACTCGATGGTTTTATTCAGTTATTGAATACGTAATTTTAATACCAATATCTGGTATGAGCATTAAGTAAAAAAACATATCTTAATATTCTGAAATATTTTTATTTCTTTAAATTAAAATATAAATTTAAAAAAACTTTTCAATATTCATACTTTAAATAAGAAGTCCAAGTTGCCAGCAGAACATTTACAATTCTACGAAAAAGACACATTTTCCGTTGTAAACAAGTATATTCGTCCCACCTGAGTTACATAGTTTTACATTCTCAATAATTTACAGACATTCAGCATCCAACTTGTGAATACTTTAATAGGTCCCTTAGGGGTCATATAAAACAACTCTCTAAAACTTTTCCGACTTGAAAGTAAAAGCACGAAGGTCTCATAAAATTTTTAAAATAGTTAGATAGCCAGTTTTAATTACTTACACTTATACAACCAAATACTCCTGTAAAATACAAATTAGACAATTATTTTAAAACTGTGGAGGTATGAAATATACAGAGTGTTCTCAAAGTCTGGGTCATTTACAGATTTGGGTCGAATACTGAAATCTGGTATTCAAATACGAATACTGAATACGGCATTAAACTGAATACTGAGTATTCAAATAGCAAGAAGAAAGTATTTGATTATATTCATGAATACTGAAGACAAAAAAAAGGTCCACACAAGTCATTAACTTTTCTTAATCTATCGCCTTCTCCACTACTAATATTTTGTAGAGGAAAGAAAAAGGTCCTACCTCTAAAAAGTGATTACTACTTATATTTTGAAGGCCAAAAGAATGTCCTCACCCAATATTATGTTCTATATTTACATTCCGGTATTCGTTTGTGAGAATATTGATATTCGAATACTGGTATTTACATTTTGGTATTCGAATACTTCAAATTCCTGTATTCGAATACTTCAAATCCCGGTATTCGAATACTGAAACCAGTAAACGAATACTATTCACAATATAAAATCCCAAATACTGACCAAAAAGTATTCAGTCGAATATTGAATAAGAAACACGCAGCTGTATTCGAATACCAGTCCGATGTATTCTGAGTATGATTTAGAATAGGTACCGATTATTTGAATTCTACCCAACTCTGGTCATTTATTTTGACAGTTGAGAGAGAGAGAGAGAGAGAGAGGAGAGAGGGAAAGAAAAGAGAGAGGAAGAGAGAGAAAGAGAGAGAAAGAGAGAGAAAGAGAGAGAAAGAGAGAGAAAGAGAGAGAAAAGAGACAGAAAAGTGGAGTACAATGAAGTACATCAACTATTTAAAATAATACACTTTTAGTTTACTTCATAGAACTTTTAAAGAGAGAGAGAGAGAAAATGTATTTATTTATATACAATTGAGCACCAATTTAAAAAAATAATAAAAAAATTTACTAGGCCTGCTGTTTGCAAAATTATAAAAAAATAAAGGCGGTTCTATCTTCATCTATTTTCAGATTTTTGTAGTTTTCGGGGTTCCTGCAGTGGCGGCAAGTACGTTGGTGCACGGGGCCAATGCACCCAAAGAGGTGAAATATATAGGTGCAATGCACCCATATGAGAAATGAACATATTTTAACCATTTTGTCCCTCAAAAGTATTGTGTTAATGTGGATGGTTTTATTTTAGGTAGGAATGAAATACTACTTTTGCTTATTCTAAAAGTTTTTGTTTTAATTACAAAATAGAATGTGAAGTTGATGACTTTTTTGCTCTTAAATTTTTTTGTCACTTGGCACCGGCAGCCATATGAAAACTTAACACCCAGCGCGCCTGAGTCCCTGTACAAAACTAAAAATGTTTCTTAACGAGAAACTTGTTTTTCTAAGAAGTTAAAGCCTTTGCCATACCCGACTTTTTTAAAGATTACATATTTTGTCATTTTGTGCTACTCCAAAGTCCATCCGTGGACATACTGTATACTGTGCTATCGAACAAGAAATAAACAGGCTTAAATTTGTGGCCTTGTTATACTTGAAAAAGCTGTATTAGGTATTTTAACTACAACTATTTTTTTGTTACAGATTTGAAGAAATTCTGGGCAGGCCAAGACAACCAACTCAATGCAATATTATCTCGTGGAAACAGTATTGAAAATCGTGATTAAAAATATTAAAATAAACACGTAAACACATAACTATAAAAATCAACGTAAAGAAGAAATCGTGACGTAAATACAGATTAAACAAAACCATCTTGATAAAATACTTGAATGCTAACTTTAAAACTTAAACTACTAGAGTTATGTGGAAAGTAAATAAAAAAGTACATCAACTATTTAAAATGATACAATTTTAGTTTAAGTTTTTTATCTAGTTTAATTAAGTGTGAAGATATATTTACACTTCTCTCAAAAGTAAAAATAAAAATTTTATTATAGCTCCTTTATTCCTTAAAACATCTCTTTGTTGTATTTTTTAAATTTCGTAGTTGTTTTGCTATTTTTATGTTTATCTCTTTGATTGCATACGGTGTATTTTTCTTTTTAAGTTTAAGACTTAATTTTTAAAATTAAAAATCTTTTTTTTAATTTTAAAATTTGTTAGTGTATTTTTAATTTATTGCATTTTAATTAATTTCTTATAATATTTTAATTTTTTATGAGATTTTTTTATTCTAAGAAAATGTTTTTACAGCAACTTTTTAGAAAAATATATGCATTGGTGCTGATTTATGTTTTTTTGGGTAGCGTATTTTTAAATAAATTAGGTTTTTAAATTTTTAAATGGCACATCTTGCATTTTTATACTATTGCTTCTCTGCAGAAAGTATGTTATAATTTTAAATTTTTCTCTATGGAATCGAAAAAAGCCTATATTAATTTTTTTCTTCATATATTTGGAAAAAAACAATTGTAAAGCTGAATTTCAGGGGTGCATTTTACCCCTTAAAAGTGTTAAATGGCCGATAAAAAAATATGTGTCTCTTATTTTTTGATGTACTACAACTTATTGTAGTTTCATTAAAATCGGCAAGGGATACCTTGGATAGTTTCCTTGTAAAAACATTTTATCAGGTTTTAATAACACGTTTATTGTTCATTAAACAGAAAACAATAATTTTACGTATGCAGATAAGTAAAAGATGACTATCGAAAAGAAACGCAAGGTTAAAATCTTAAAATTAGCTTGCCTATTATTTTTATTTTTATCTTTTATCTACCTGTATTGTATACAGTGAGGTCTTAAAGTTCGTCATCCCCCTTCTAACTTCTGAAGCGTTTGGTATATTTTAATAAATTTGGAAACAGTATTTTATGACCAAGGTCTGCACTTTTTTACATATCGATAACAGCTCTAAATGTCAAGGTGACAGCTGGGCGCAATATTGCGAAAAAAAATTAAAAGGAAAGGGCGGTCTTGTGGCACCTCATTTTAAAGCTCCTGACAGGTACCTTACAACCTTAAAATATAAAGTCAATACCTTTTTTTTTTTTTTTTTTTTTTTATCTTTGGACAAACCACGAAGGCTAAAAGCCTAAATACTAACGTACCGTGGGTGTCTTAAGCGAGGTAAGAGGGAGTTTGTTGACACGGGACTTAAATACTTGAAGATTTGGGGGAAGGAAAGACCTCCGCGGGCAGCAGGTTCCACAATCTAGAAACTCTAGGGATAAAAGAACGAACAAAGTGAGAAGTTCGGGGCCTGTCCAGTTGTACCGTATAGGGATGCATACGCGCGGAACCACGAGTTTCTCTGTTGGGAACCGCGAGTGGAGGAACTATACTGGTCAATTCCTCAGAGCAGAAGCCATGGAAGTACCTATAAAAAGCGATAAATCGCCCACAGCCCGACGATGGGCAAGAGAGGGAAGCCTTTCTGTAAGTGAAGGATCATTAATGAGACGAACAGCTCTTCTTTGAATAGAATCAAGAATGCTCAGGGTTGTTGGGGACGCCATGCCCCAGACATGAGAACAATATTCCAAGGGAGGTCGGATTTGGGAAACATATAAAGTGTATAAATTAGAAGCGGAAAAATACTTTTTAGCTCGAAAGAGAAATCCAAGCTTTTTTGAAGCTGCCGTGGCTATAGATACAATGTGTTTATGCCAGTTAAGGTTACTTTCAAATGTGACGCCCACGAGATTGAAGGTGTCTTTGCTCTGTAGAACTTGGCCGCTCATAAGTAGAGGATGAGTATTTGATGACTCTTTTCGCGACAAGGAACATGACTGTGTTTTGGATGCATTAAATTGGACGAGATTTTTGGCGCCCCAATCCAATATTAAATTAAGATCCTGAGAAAGAGATATCTGCATCGCTCTGCGTTTATTTTCCAAGTCAGGTTTAGTGATGGGTTTAGGAACCTGAAAACTGGAGTGAAGGGTACTATCGTCGGCGAAACTATGAATGGAATTAGTTGTGGACGAGAGAAGGTCGTTGATGTGAAGAAGAAACAATGTTGGTGCCAGAACTGAGCCCTGAGGGACTCCAGCATTTATTTGGTGAAAGCTTGAAGAATGGCCGTCCACAATAACTGATATACGTCGATCAGATAGATAACTAGAGAGCCAAGTACAGAGTTTAGTTGAAAGACCATAGGAGGGAAGTTTATTAAGAAGTGCGGCATGCCAGACCTGGTCAAAAGCTTTGGATATATCAAGAGCAACGATCTGGGACTCACCTAGAAACTCAAGAGACTTATTCCAACAGTGTGATACGAAGGAAAGAAGATCTGCTGTAGATCTTTTGTGGCGAAATCCATACTGCCTGTCGTGCAAAATTTTGTGTTTTTCCAAGTACTTAAGAATTTGTGAATTAATTAATTTTTCCATTACTTTACAAAGAACTGAGAGAATTGAAATTGGTCTATAGTTAGATGGAAGCGATTTAGATCCTTTCTTGGGAATAGGTTGAACACGTGCAGCCTTCCAGCTCTCCGGAAAGATACCTGTGTCGTAAGAAATTCGAAAGAGCCGAGTTAAGATTGGTGCAAGTTCTGGAGCACATTTTTTTAAAACGATTGCTGGTATGCCGTCCAGCCCAGACGATTTCTTGGTGTTAAGGGAGGAAAGGATACGCTTAATGTGTTTTACTTTAAAAATAATATCGGGCATTTTATGAGGAACTGGGGTAACCGTTGGAATTGGATGATTTACGGGAGGGTCAAGGGTTGAATTGGCAGCAAATTGTTTGGCAAATAGTTCTGCCTTCCCTTTAGCAGTAGAAATAATTTCATCTTCCAAAGTTAGTGGTGGAAAAGAACTGGCACAAAAATTCCTACTTATGTTTTTCGCAAAGGACCAGAAAGATTTGCTGCCATTTGAGCAAGAAAGAACTTTGTTTTTGATACGATTGTCGAAGGAGTCTTTGGCTTCAGAAATTGTTTGATTGTAGTAGTTTCTTGCTTCAATGCTGGCCTGTCGGTTTTCTGGACTAGGATCCTGTAGAAACTTCTTGTGAGCCTGAACTTTTAAAATTCTGGCTTTTTCACAAGATTTGGAAAACCAGGGTTTGTTATTGGATTTTTTGGGGTTTTTGATGGTGTGTGGAATATAGGTTTCAATGCCCAATTGAATTGATTCAGTAAGTTGATTGCAAATTTGGGAAGGATCACGAGAAGAAAAGCAGATGGAATTCCAGGGGTAAGTGGCGAAGAAGTCCCTTAGGCCATCCCAGTCGGCTGAGTTGTAGTGCCATACGGTGCGTGGTGGCATGTATTCATTTACCTCGGGATGTGCAGGGTAAGATATAGTAACTAAGCCATGATCTGAGCGACCTAGGGGTGCTGTGACAGATGTTTCATAGAGTTCGGGGTTTGTAGTAAGAAAGAGATCTAGGGGATTTGAACTATGATTTGGGACTCTAGGAAAGTAGGTGGGTTTCATAATAAGGTTGGTAAGAGAGTTACTGACTGCGAAGATTTCGGCTGCTCTGCCTTGGGGGTCAGTTTTTGAAGAGCCCAGCCAATCCTTATTATGGACATTGAAGTCGCCAAGCACGATTACTTCAGCCGATGGAAACTGAGAAATTATGCTATCGATCTTTGTTGAAAGAAAGTCAAAGAATTCGACATAGGAATTATTAGATGGGGACCGGTACAAACAGCAGATAAATTTAGTTGAAGACCTAAGGGAAAGTTTGAGCCAAAGGATATCAGGCCTACCCGATTCAAGATTAGAAACTCGAGCACAAGCCAGATCGTTGCGGACGTAAGCACATACGCCGCCATGTGGGCGGAAAGACGAAATAAGTTCGTAGCCTGGGAAGAGAAGGTGGCTGGTTGAAGATTTAGAACTTATTTGTGTTTCCGTTAGAAACAGTATGTGGGGCTTAGATGACTGAAGGTGATGGTGAACGGAGTTTATATTGGTGTTAAGCCCACATATGTTTGCAAAAGAAATTAAACTTCTCGATGAAGGCCTCCCGGATGCACCCCTCGCCCGGAGATCCGAATGGAGGGGTATTTTACCTCCGGAATATTTTACTTCCGGGTGTGCCGCCATCATTTGTACATAGTTTGGGGGTTAAAAGGAAAAAAAGAAAAGAAAAAGAAGGAACAAGGAAAACTGACTCACAAACCCAGAACCCGAAACGTCCGTTAGGACTTCACGGGTTCTTTAAAGGGTGAGTGGGGTGGTACCTCCTCAGGCGAGGAAAGCTCCTCTACCACCTTCCAACCTACTACAAAATGGCGGTACTTTAAAATGACTTAAATACTTGATTTGGATGGCCATATTTTCGAAAGTAATAAAGTTAAATGTAATTAATGTATTATTTTCTTAAAGCTCTTTAAAGATCTTTTTAATGGTGATATAATATACAGGGTGCGCCATAAAAAAATATATACTTTTTTGCTACCCTGTATGTTAACGCTAGTATCACCATTAAAAAGATCTTTAAAAGAGCTTTAAGAAAATCCCATATTAGGTACATCTAACTAATTACTTTTGGAAATATGGCCATCCAAATCAGGTATTTAGGTAATTTTTAAAGTACCGCCATTTTGTAGTAGGTGAAGGTATTAACTTTATATTCTAGGGTTGTAAAGTACCTGTCCGGAGCTTTAAAATGATGTGCCACAAGACCCCCTTTCTTTTTATTTTTTTCGCAATATGGCGCCCAGCTGTCACCTTGAACTTTAGAGCTGTAATTCATATGTAAAAAATTGCACACCTTGGTCATAAAATATTGTTTTAGGTTTCATAAAAATACACCGAACGGTTCAGAAGTTAGAAGGGGGCGACGGACTTTAGGACCTCAATATGTAATAATTTCATAATATGCAATATCTCATAAACGGCTAAAAAATTATCAACGTGTAATACATTTTCAAACAGGTAATTTTTTAACCATTTAAACACTGAAAAAATATACAAAATAATAAGTTGTTCTATTTATTATTAAAAAGATTAATAAATTCATAACAAATGCGTCACCTTAGAAAAAATAAAAAGCATATCTGCAATTTGCGTAAAAAGTTGAAGTAAAAATGTTTTCACAGAATTAAAAAAAAACTTAAAATTTTTAAGAATTAAAGAAAACGCAAAAAAATATGCTTTAGCAAGTAAACGACTCAAAACAGTAAATTGCTGTTTTAACTAGTAAGTTTAATTTATGTGTCATAAATGGGGGTTAGTTTTCATTAAATGATATGGAGAAACATGCTTACCTTATAAAAAGCGTCGAGCCTAGCGCACCCTGTACATTTATTTAGAAATCAACTAGCATGATATAAAAGATTGTTATTAAATATAATATACAGGATGTCCAGAAAGGTAAGGTCATACATAATAGAGTGTGTCAAAATAAAGTTAGTACCTACTTCATATAAAAAAGTTTTATCGCTTTTCGTTAGGAAGTCATTGACTTTCAAAGTTGGAGTTAAAAACCTATTTCAAATATAACTTTTAAACCGTTGCCACAGTACCAATGATATTTGGGAAATTAAATAATCGTATACTAAGGTTTCTTTTCATAGGTAAACCGCTGTTCAGTAAGTCGGGATTATACAGGGTGAGACGATTTTTTCATTTTCATGTAATTACTTTTCACAGAGGCGTCAAATTTGACCGTCAGAGTTCTTCGTTTTTTTCTACAAAAAAAGGTATACCTTATTTAAATTTATATCAAATACCGTTTTTATAGAATCGCATTTTAAATAGACATACCAGCATTTTGTTTGTTAAAAGTTATAATTGAAACAAGTTTTTTCTAATCTAATTTTTAAAGTCAATAACTCCCGAACGAAGCGTGATAGAACATTTTTTTATGAAGTACTAACATTAACTCACACTATCATTTATGGCCTTACCTTTCCGGACACGATGTATAATAATAAATAATAAGTTTTTCCTAAACTTGCAAGTTTATGCACCCTTTAAATTAAATTTTCCCTGAAATAAATTATAAATTGGTTTTCTGTTTGTGTTTTCAAGCGATATATTCCCGTAAGTTAGGGCTAGTTTCCATATGCATGGATTAATGGCACTAGTTTACCTGCAGCTGTTTATTTGCACATGGAAACATTACAAATTAACTGGTGCCAGTAACGTCGCACCAATATTCCATGCGCCCGGTAGCAAAGTACAAAGTAGTTGTACTTTCTGGTGCCAGTTTTTGCTTTATTGTTTTGTTTTGTAGCAGCATCTCCCTAAAAATGCAGTGGCGGCGCCAGGTGTGGGCTAGGTATCGGACCAAGATTTTTTGACATATTTGTTTCCGCTGAACACGAATCTTAAGTCAAAACTAAAGGTCAAACTTCAACAAACCGAATTGCGGGGGGCCAAGGCGACACTAGAAATTTTTTTATTGAAAGGGAAGTTTTTAAAAATCGTCCCAGCCGTTCCAGACTTACAACCATTTGAAATTCGGCTTAAGTACTATACAGAACGATTTTAATGATATTGGCTTGTAAGTCTGGAACGGCTGGACCGATTTTTAAAAACAAAGTATAGAGTATTAAAGGGCCTTAAAATGAAGTGCTACATAACCACAATTTTAATATAAAAAAATGCTAGTGCCCCCTTGGCCCCAGCGATTCGGTTTTTTGCAGTTTGACCTCTAGTTTTAACTTCAGATTCGTGTTCAGCGGCAAAAAATTATCAGAAAATCTTTTTTCCGATACCCAGCACATATCACTTTTTTATTTTGTGGGCCTGTGTAATTATTGTTAAGTAACATTATAGAAAGAAAACCCTTAAACATTAAAAATATCATTAAGCAACTAAATCGATCTCGATGATTTTCGGATAACAAAAGATTCTAAACCATAATACAAAATTTTCTCGAACTATGGTGGACATTTTGCAACCGGCTTATGCTTGTAACGTTACTCAGTGACAATAAAATGCGGAAAAAATGAAGCTGAGTGTGTCAGCCTATCGCGCACACGCATCTGCGCACAAGAAGATTTTGGACACTTCGTATAGTCAGTATTATGGATCTACCAGTGCATCGCATTTGCATCCTGGACCATCTGGAACTTCTGGATTTCAGGTAAGTTTAAGTAATTCCCCGGAAAATTTTACGTAGTTATGCTTTTTAACGTTGTGCTGCATGCATTCCAATTAAAGCGAGCCACTCCGTGTAATTCCGTGTGAACTTCCCTGTACTTAAAAAAAAGTACTATAGCCATTTCGTGTTTTTTATTTCGTAGAATTCCTAATCAGAAAAACATTTGATCAAAAACAAAAGAGTTAGAGATGTTCTTATTACTACTTAATTTTACTTCGTATTGTATTTTTTTCCGTTTATTGTATTTTTAATGCAGGGCTTAAAAATAAAAATATAATTATATTTTGCACATAATATAATTTGAAGCCGTTCGTCGGATGATAACCTCATTAAAAAACTTCTTCAAATTGTACCTAATTATTCTATTTTTAAAATTCTTGACTTTGACAAATAAGCACCTGTGCCCTGTGGCAGACAGGTTTTTTTAATTGGAACTATCCTTATAGTATCATGCAGTTTTTTAACAATTGCATCAGAATCGCAGGAAATAAATCCAGCAACCCCTATATCACCAAATTCTTTTTGATAATATAATTAAATTCCACTGAAAAATATACACGAAAGGGAAGTTCAAAATTAGGCCCTGTTTACTTTAAAATAAATACCCTGTACACTTTAAAAATAAATCCTGAAATACGTTATATTTTTATTTTTAGGGGGACACATTTTTGTGTCAAATTTACTTGTCCAGGGTTATCCCTTCCTCAGCAATACAAACATTAAAAACTTTAAATGGAAAAGGGGATCACGTAAAATCTTATTAAGTTGTCTCTTGTACTCTAAATACGTGTCCGTAGCATCTATAACTTTTTTTTTTAAATATAAAAATAAAATTTGGTCGTACATAGGTTTATCACCTAAATGTGCATTATTTTATAAATTAAGTTGTTTTCTATTGAACCCAACTTTTTAGTTTCAATGGGACGCCTGATGTATTTTTATTTATTTAAATAGAAAATTTCATACAAGTACAATGACACTCCAATGGCAATTTTTTGATGTCTAACCTTTAAATATTTTTATCCAACACTTACATATAATATCTACATAATTGATCAGATTTTGAGGATATAAAGTGTACCATAAGTCACTAGTACCCTAAAGTACCCTTTAGCTCACTAGTGAATTATAGTATTATTATAGTTACCAACAAAATGCATTACAACCAAACAAGCTTGCTTTCCAAAAATACAAAATTTTGTTGCTGGTGTTGACAATGACAAGTAACAAATAATGGATGACGTTTTCAAATTATTTTCGATATTAAAAACGATTTATACGAAGGTGTTGGATAAAATTTTGTATTAGACACGTGAGTTATTACATATAAGTTACTTAAGAAAATTACCTCTCTCGCCCTTCGGGCTCGAGAGTTAAACTTTTCTTGCGTGACTTATATGTAATATAACTCACTTATCTAATAAATAACTATAATTTTTAATTTTTAATCTGAAGTACCATTAAGGCAAGAAAAACTCTAAATACTTGTACCAAGTAGTCACGGAAAAATAAATGGTTAAATCTATGTTACCTTGAATTTCGTGTCTTCTTGTTCCAAAATTCTACAGTTTTATCGCATTAATGGCACTCTAAATAAAAAATTTAAAATATTTAGTGGTTAGTTCTGATTCTCGATTCCATTAAATCGAGTATCAGAATCCCCCAGCAGGTATTTGAGGTCATTTTTTTAAACACTATATAACTGATTTAAAAAAGTAAAGTCTGGCAAAAACAGACTTTATAATTCTCTAAGATAAGGTATCACTTGACCCCCTTTCCCATTTAAAATTTTTGACGTTTGTGTTGGTGGAGGGTGGGGACAATCCTGCACAAGTAAATTTTAACACATAAATGAGTCCCCCTAAAAATAAAAATCGACGTGTTTCAGGATTTTACGAAGTAGCTCGTTTTAACTGAAATGCATTGTGTATTATAACTACAGGGTTAGTAGAAAAACCGGAACGGTGGATTATCTTAGCAACCGTTAAATATAAATGAACCAAATTTTGTGCCAAGGGGTAACTGAACATGAAGAATTCAAAATTGTATTTGCAAGGTTGCCAAGTTTATAGTTTTCTCTGTAGGTAAGGGAATTTTAAAATTTTAAATCAAATACCGTATTTTTATTATTTTAATCAATTGCTCGTATTAACTCTATTATGACCTAATATTATCGTTTTTTCACTTCTGTCAATTTTAAATATAATGACATCAAGCAAAGGCAGAAATAGTGTAGGAGTAACTGGGCATTTTAAATTCAGGAATTGCATTTGCGATGTTTCATAATTAAATTTTCTTATTCCCTTTCTTTGACTATTTTTTCAAGAATCTTGAAAACGTCGCAAAATGCTATTTATGAATTTAGAAGGTCCAGTTTCACCCCTGTACTAAATTTGACAAATATTGGTTGAATCGTTTTTAAGATAATTAAACACACCCAGCCGTTTTTGTATTAATTTCGAAAAAAGCATGATGCCATATCACCGAAATTGACAGGAGTAAAAAACAATAATATCAGGTCATAATAAAAGTTAATACAAGCAATTGAATACAATAATTAAAATTAGGGTATTCCATTAAATATTAAAAATTTCCCTAACCTACAGAGAAAACTATTAACTTGGCAACCTTGCAAATATAATTTTTAAATTCTTCATGTTTAATTACCCCTTGGCACAAAATTTGGTTCACTTATATTTAACGGTTGCTGAGATAATCCACCGTTCCAGTTTTTTCTACTAACCCTGTATAATGCAATTCTTTAGCCTAATTTATGTGTGATTCGCACATAAAATCACAAATTGTCACCGTGTGTATGTGGGATTTTATGAATCTTCCAAAATCTTAAATTGTTAACCAAAATTGTTTTCTCGTAAACATTCTTTTTACAAATATTTTATTAGAATTAAGTTAAAATATATTTTCCAAGAATTTACATACTGGCCTGAATTTTTGGCAATAATGTAAGCTCTTGGAGATTACTACTAGGGATATTTCTTTGAATATCGGTTTTCAAACAGAACGGCAATATCGGTCCGCATCGCAAAATTTGAACCCACTTTTTTGAAAAATATCCAATTTCAAAAAAGCAAAGTGTTACTTTTTCTCACACAAAATCTGTTATGTTAATGGGGTAAATAAAGTTTGCATATGCTTTAATCTTTTATAAGTATTTTTAAAATTACAGACAAAACTCTTTAAATTTATTAGTATACTAATAGACCACAACAATCGATTTCTTAAGGGATTTAAATAAAGTAAATTTAACAGAATTTTTAGAAACAATATGAAAAGGATAAAGATTTAGAATTTAATATACCATTTTCAAAAGTTTATCCTGACAAAAGAAGTAGTATATACTTTATGTGTTCTTGTAGGTAAAAAGCAATTTTGCATGCTTTTTATGTTGGACTTTAGATAAGCTGAATTTTGTATTTCTTCTGATATCACAAAATACTAAAAAGTATAAAAATGTAATTTAACTTAAAATTTGGCCTTTTATGTGATCTTATTAGTATTGGTAAAACTTTTTTTATCAGAAATTATTCGGTTTAAAATGTGCTAAAAGTACCTTAGAGTTTTTCAATCAATTCCCAACACTATTTAAAATGAAATTAGTACTGTTTTGCCGGAAAACCTAGACCAATTTCAAATGGGCTAGGTTTTCGGCCTCATGTATATTTAATAAGGACAGTTCTCCGTCTAATATCCCAATAAAAATTAATTTTTAAAAATACTGTAACAAGCCAGCTGACAAGTTTTCTGATGCTTTTAAAATATTACGGCAATATAAAATCGGGTTCACAAAATTGTAGACTGTAAAATATTGTAAAAATGTGGTAAATTTTATTTGTGTAAAACACTTTTGTGTGTTTTTTAATATTTAGTTTAACCATTAAAGATAGATAAATGGCACATTAATACGGATATCCTCAAAATTTACCTATAGTCTAAGATCTGAATAAGAAGGGATCTGCACCCATTTGTTTACAAAATAAAACTATTTTATATTAAATATTATATTTACACAAAGGTATTGCTACAGGGCTGCCTAAAGAATTATGTTTGAGGCTATATTTAAATTAAAAAAATAAACTCAAAATATTTGGACACAACCTGTATGATGAAACCCTTTACTTTTAAATACATATTAAGGCCAGTTAATTAAATATGTTGAAATGAACAATATCAAAATTTTTAAATTTTAATATTTCTCATGAAATTTAATGACACTGTTAAGTAGTTAAAAAAAAAATTGCCATTATACAGGGTGTGTTAAAATTTCAAGTTCATTTTTAACTTAAAATATAGCCTTGACCATAATTTTTAAGGCAACCCTAGTAGCAATACCTTGTTTAAATACTATCTTTAATATCAAACAGTTCTTATTCGGTACACAGATGGGTGCACGTCGCTTCCTATTCGGATCTTACAAGGTATGTATTCGCCTTTGAAATAATTCCGAACTACTTTTAGGATCATATATTTATTTATAATATAACCTTGAGTTTATATTAATAGAAAGATTTAACTTATTCTTTTTTGTTCATCAACTTGCATTACCGAAAAACTTAATAATAAAAAGCTTCTTAAGTGCTACTATCTATAGCTTAGTTGTAAATCAGTTTATTGTTTAATAAAGTTAAGCCGGGAACACATTTTTCTGACGCGTCTACGAAAGAAATGAGAATGGAAAAGTTTGGTTAATATCATAGTAAAACAATACTTTGAAAAAACAAAAATCACTTTAATATTTTCCTAAGAATATCTATGAAACCATTTAAAACCTAACATATTAAATTTAAAAGAATTAGCACCTAAGCGCGGCTAAAAACGTTCTGATGATTGTGTCGAAGTCCTACGAAAATGTGGATAGCCAGTATTTTATAGACCGACATGACCCGTTAGGACACGACACAAAAGCTCTGTTTCGCATAACAAAAAGTTATAACTAGTTTTAACTTTTTTTTAACTCAACTACACTATTTTCGAGGTCGTGAAGTTGGGTTCATTTTTTTAAAACGATAATTCTTGTCGATGAAGTTTTTGGACCACTCGTACGAACAAGTATAGAGAACAAGAAACCCAAATATGTAGAAATGAAATATATTTATTTATTAATATAAGCATAAAAGCCTTTTTACATTTTTGGCATAACTCAGTTAAATGCGTTTGGTATCAAAACTACAATACACTATACTACACTTTTCACTATGTCAAACACACCTAAAGTGTGGCGTCAGACTAAAGCCGCGTCCAGACTTGCAACAATTCGCCGTGTCGAGCCACACTGCATACCGCGCCACATAGCGCGGAAGTGGACGTGAACGGAATTTACGTCGTTTTAAGGGCTTTGCGGATGATTCGCCGGTGCTTCAGAGATTGTCAGTTTTTGGCATCAAACGAGCTCGCAAACAGGTTACTTAGTTTGGACGGATGTTTGGCGAATTGCTGCAAGTCTGGACGCGGCTTAGTGTGCACGGCTTCTATTAAAACACTATAAAAATTTAAGTGTGATCTCGTGTAGCATTAGGACACGACACGACACGTTAGAACAATGCGTCTCCGGCTTTATTAGAGTCAAAACAGTAGAATGCTTATAGTCGTTAAAAATATACTTTGCCCATACAACCATCTATTTTTGAAATATCTTACCTTAACTATATTAGATATTTTGGCCTTATATTGTGACGCGAAAGTAAAATGCGCAAAAGATGAAGCTAACTGTGTCAGCGTATCGGGCCCGCGCTGCGCACCAAAAGATTTTGAACGCTTCGTATAGTCAATATTATGGATCTACGAGTGCATCGCATCAACATCCAGGATTTACAGGATTTCAGGTAAGATTTTCTTTTAAATCTAATAAGTTAAAATTTAGCACTTAAAACTTAATTTCAGGACCTAGACATTCATTACAGGCGTTTTATCAATTAAAGACCATTTGGGTATAATTTCAAAGAAATGGATGCACACATGTAAACGGGTAAATTATTCTCGAACGTTTGGTATATTCAACTTTATTTGCGATGGCGAAATAGTGAATGATGATTTAACGGTTCGAAACGTCTCATAAATTTAAAGTGTGATATGTCAATAAGATTACTTTCAATTAAAATGCGAGTTCGTCGGATAATTAATTAAGTGACATCATTTTATAGAACAGCCATTTTAATACCAATTATAATGATGTCATTTACTCTTAAAATTATTTCTACAAATAAACTGGACATAAAAGTGTTTCGCAAATTTACTCAAACTATTAAAACTACAATTTAAATCTAATAATATTATTGTTATTAACATACGTATAGATTCAACAAATAACAACCATTGCATTTTTACAGTATCGATTCTGACTATGATCTAAGAGTGATTCAAATCGATCACGGAACTTCAGGTATTGATACATCATACAATTTTTATTAAATATATTTGTTATTAGAATTATCGGGCTCGTATTTAAAGCTTCAAAGTTTATATTTGATTTACATTCGCCATATTGCATTTATTTTTAACCAATCCAGTTGATATTTGGCACACAAATCGAGCTTTAGCAGATTCTAAAATTTTAAGACAAAAGGATTTTTTAAATACTGCCAGAGAGCACTTTACTTAAAACTTAAAATTTATTTACACCATAACTTTTATTTTGACAGATATCGCAAAGCTGTGGACGCCATTTTATAGACAATCTTAAAAGCTTTATTAAATTAACATGTAACAGATTTAAAAAATAATGTATACTAAAGAACAATTAATAAAAGTAAAAATTAAATACAGCAAACATATTTTTTAAAATTTTATTTTAAATATTTCAGTAATGGTACAAGGTAGAGCCGTTATCATAGGACAATAAATACACACACCTAAGCTTTACCATTTATAATTATTTTTAACCGACTTCAAAAAGAAGGAGGTTGTCAATTCACCTGTTTTGTGTGTATGTTCCGCGACTACTCCGTCAATTGTGGACCGACGGTGGTCCCACAAAAACCAAGTAAGTATTGCATGAGAGAAAGGTACTATACCTATTGTTTTCTCTCTGCCGTACCTTTGTTCGTGCGGCAAAGCTGCCTCTAGACTAGTATATGCTTAAATATCAGAAGTATATTTAAAATCGACAGCGTTGGGGTAAGATTTACCCGTTTCACCGAACTGAAAGAAGGATTTTCAATAAAAAGCACAGGGCCATGTAATTTGATTGATTCACATTGAGGGGTCATGGTTAGTTCCGGTTAGTTTTTTTTAATTCGTTTTATTTAAAAATTAACCAAAAAAAAAAGATTTACCAAAACAGAATTAATCATGATCCTCAATGTGACAGTTTTGCATGACCGTCTGTAACGTTTTGAACCAATCAAATTACACATCCCTGTGCTTTTACTGTGGTCTCTGAAAGAGGGTACTGGTAGTGTTGTTTAGTGTATGCTCACCAATTTAATAGTAATAATAATAAATTAGAAAGCAAAAAAAATTAACTAAAAGAAAAAAATAAACACTTAAAAATCCGATTTCAAAAATTAAATTAAACTCACTAAAAAAATAATAATAAAAAAATGAAGTCGAGTAATAACATATGCGCTAAACTACTAAATGTTAATAAATAAGAAATGTAAATGTAACTAAATTAGAATAATTAATAGTTTAAAAAAACTAAAAAACACGCTTTTATATGCAACCGAACTAAAAATTAGAAAATAATTTTTCATTAAAAAAATATTGTCATTTCATAGTAAAAAAGCGTGGGGTGCATTTTACTATTTTTTCATAACTTTTCCATCATAGATATTTGCAAATATAATAATTATAACATTTAATATATTTATCACCCCACGCTTTTTACTATGAAATGACAATATTTTTTTAATGAAAAATTATTTTCTAATTTTTAGTTCGGATGCATATAAAAGCGTGTTTTTTAGTTTTTTTAAACTATTAATTATTTTTCATTTTTTAGTTTCTGCTACTCTTGACAAAATGGCGAAAATTTTTTTAATGAACAAGAGTGGCAAATTTTATAATTTTTCCAACAGATTGCAACTCACTAAAAATTTCTTCTTCATTAAGTAGCAAAGTTTGAAATTTTGCCAACAGATGGCAATCCAGGTAATGTTTGGACCGTTGCCAATATATTGCAACCCACTAAAAAATTTCTTCTTCATTTAATAGCAAAGTTTGAAATGTTGCCAACAGATGGCAACCTAGGTGTTGTTTTTATATTTTTATAATACAATGGAATTTTTTTCCTGGCGATCCAAAAAAGATAACGGGATACTGTTTGCAGATTATTGCATTGTCATGTTTCCTTAATACGTGTGCAAAGTTTCAAAGAAATAGAATAGCTGGAAGTTGGTTAAAATTAGGCTCAAAGATTCCGTTACATAGCCAGATAGTTACAACCCAAGTTAATAAAAGCGTGTTAAAAAGCTTTTTATACTTTAATACCATATGTTATTACCCGACCTCATCTTTTTATTTGTCTTTTATTTAATATTTTTAACTTTTTAGTGAGTTTAATTTATTTTTGTAAAGTCGGTTTAATTTTTAAAAAAGTGTGTATTTGTATCTTTTATAGTCTCCAAGATTCACTGGAGATATATATGTAAAAGAGATTTTTAAACCCATGTGAAAATAGTTTGACATTCATATTTATCTGACCTATTTCATGATACATACTACGTAGAATTATTCAATACAAAATTTAAAATGAATTTATTAACTAAATAAATGCCGGAAAAAGTTCTACATTATTAAAATATTCGATCAATCGATAGTTATTTGTCTTGGTCCCCAGGGATATAGGCTATAAAGATATATCACCCCCTTTTGTCCTTTTTTCTCAGTCAGTTAGTCATGCTTTGGCAGTCGTGAGGGTAAAATATTGTTAAGTTTAGTTTATTTGACCTATATAATGTGATGGAGTATAATATAAAATATTAATAGGGGCAGTGTTGTAACGAAAAAAATTCGAAAATATTAAGTTATTTTTTAACCAAACCAAAAAAAAAAGTTCAAAAATCTTAAGCGACTTACCAGGTGCGACCGGTGAGTTTGTTTTTATTTGGTGAGGAACTAATAATGCCATTATGGAACAAGCAAAATATTTTATTTATCGCCAAAATGTTAATAAAAATAAATATTAAGAGTCCGCCTTAATCAAGTTTAATTTAGTACTTTTTGGTAGTAACTTTTTTATATTATTTCGTCTCGGCTTGTTTCGAGGTATTTCTATTTAATCCCATTTATTTTAAAATTATATTTATATTTTTCTTTTTCAAATAATACTTTTTGTATGGTATTTTGCTTCACACTATTCA
This sequence comes from Listronotus bonariensis, assembly GCA_014170235.1. Classification (NCBI taxonomy): domain Eukaryota; kingdom Metazoa; phylum Arthropoda; class Insecta; order Coleoptera; family Curculionidae; genus Listronotus; species Listronotus bonariensis. The sequence continues at coordinate 29,275 of JACEGR010001380.1, read as the reverse complement.
TTTTGTCACATGACTATATGACAAACTAACATGTAAACCCATGGTAAAATCTTATCTTCTGTCTCTTGCTTTTACATTGTAAAAGACAAACTCTAGTTGTAATAGTTGATAGAATGATCTATGCATAGAAACATTAAGTCTGTATATCTCTTTTTTTTCTTAGTTTAGAACTATTCAAAAAAAAGTAGAAAATAATGTTTAATTAACATGTTTTGATTATTTCTTATATAAGGTTTACCAATATGGGCGTCATAACTTTAAAATGTTACTATAGCAACATTGTCGCCAAACTGTCATAGTTGTGTTCAGTAATGTCTAGCAAGTTATTATGGATAGGTAGACGATTCTACAACGTGTAGAAATTATTAAAAATATAACTTTAAATTATTAAAATTTATTATCAACGTGCAAATTCTTTAAAGAAATGCTAATGTGAACTGGCCGCCAATATCATGCAATCTCTCACCCGTGGATAATTTTCTGTGAGGCTACCTTCAATCTGAGGTCTACGAGACTACGCCACGAACGATTCGTGACCTCAAGCAGAACATTTCACGCACCATTACTAATTTATCGGGTGAAATGATGTAAAAAGTTGTCAGAAATTGGACCACAAGAATCCATCCAACTGAATAAAGTACAGAAGGATATTTAAACAATATTATTTTCAAAACTTAATGGTATAAATTTCTTTATTAATAAAATAAAAATTACCTACATTTTACTTGTAGTTTTAACTTAGTGGCATTTTAAAGTTCTCGCTTTATTGGTAAAAATGGTTTTCATACCACAGTGCGCAGCGCTAAACAAAATATTGTTAGTTAAACCCGTTATATATACAATTAATCTATTTTCAAAACTTCTATCATTATTATAAATGATTGTCAAGGTACTTAAAACGAATTGTTACTTCTATACTAATATACGAAATGAATAGTATTTGTATGCCCGTCAGATTTAATGGTTGAATACAATAATTCTGAATAATTACATAATACAATGTATGCCGTTAAATATCTTATTAATAAAAAACAATACAATTGCCTTGACAATACTGAAAGCTGTGAGATCAAATGAAAGTCATTTTCTACTTTTGCAATAATATACTAAATGAAATTTCAGTTTTTTGAACAGTTAAAAAAGAACTTCTGCTTTTTATTGAGACTACAGTAAAAAGCACAGGAACCGGTCATTTGATTGGTCAGTCATGCACAACTGCCACATTGGGGGAGTCATGGTTAGTTCTGGTTAGTTAAATATTTTTTTTTTAATTCGCTTTATTAATAAATGAAAAACAAATTTACCTAACATTGGGGAGTTATGGTTAGTTCTGGTTGGTTAAATCTTTTTTTAATTCGCTTTATTAATAAATAAAAAAACAAATTTACCCAAGATTGGGGGGTCATGGTTAGTTCTGGTTGGTTAAATCTTTTTTTAATTCGCTTTATTAATAAATAAAAAACAAATTTACCCAACAAGAACTAACCATGACAACCCCCTCCCTCCCAATGTGACAGTTCTGCATGACCGTCTGTGGCGCTTCAAACCAATCAAATTACCGGTTCCTGTGCTTTATTTACTTGTAGTCTTTAGTCATGTCAAATTACCAGGACCCTCATTACTAACGCGTTTCCTGCCTCACAAAAACCTATTAAAGTGGGTGTACAAGGTCCATGGTTGTGTTAGGCGATATATCAATAACCGCGATATTTTACTGGTAAATGGAAAATCACTGGCTCTACCAGTGATTTACTTTTGCAAATACGGTGATCGGTGATCGAATCGAAAACTGCAATCGGCATTGACACGACACGCATTGGATGATCGCAGTCAATAAATATTATGCTGCATGTCAATAAAAACGGATAAGAGTTAATGTATTCGTGTTCGCTGTCCGACACCGAGCTGTTTTTATATTTCCAATTTTAGTTTAATATTTATGTATATTCAAGTCACTGTTTAAAATTACGGTGATTTAGAAATCACTGTCGCCGTTTCACCGGTTACCGAAAAATCACCGTATTTTCCAACACTAGTCCATGGTAAATAACACAAAAAGCAGGAGCCTTATTATAGAAAAACTATTGTTGGTATGCGGTAAGATATAAATCTCAACGTTAATGATAAAGTATTAGAAGATTTTCTAAATTGTACATCGAGTTTAACTTCTAAAAAATGGTCTTTTGGTACCGTGTCTGTATAATAATGTAGAACGGTCGATTATGAATAGTAAACTACTATATTTTTTGTTAATTTTTACTTAAATAAAAGAAGGTAACAAGCACTGCCACCCTGTTACACAGGGTTGGGTCAAATATTGAAATCCCCTATTTGAATACAAATTTTGAATTACCGTAGTCTAAACGAGTATTCGAATACTGCTTATTTAAATACAAGGAAGAAAAGGTATTTGAATACTTGGATGCAGTATTCACGGTTCTCACCCTAAACAAAAAACCGCACAAAAATTTCTTTGACCTAAATTTTAAATTCATTACCTTCATACCTGAATCCACTCCAGTAGTAGCAAATGAAAAAGTCCTTGCTCACTTTCTTCTAAACCATAGTGAATTCGGATCTTGGTATTAACATTCTGGTATTTGAATACAACTTTTCAGTATTCAAATACTTAAAATCCCAATATTCGATTCCTGGTATTGACATTCCGGTATTCGAATACTCAAAACCTGTATTCAATAACTGTAATTTATAAATAGTATTCACAATCCAGAATTCTGAATACTGCCATTAAAGTATTCAGTCGAATACCAAATGCCAAACAGACAAATGTATTCGAATACTATTGGAACACCAGCTAAATGTATTTTGAATAGGGTTTAGAATATTGAGTATTCGAATACTACCCAATTCTGCCGTCGCATGCCTCGTCCACACCGATAATTTTAGTAGTTAAAAATATGTGTAAAAGTGACCCTAACTTTAAACTTCGTTTTCAACCATTAGGGTAAAATTGAAACTGGGATCACATAGTGGGATATTGGCACTGTCACATACCACATATTAATAAACAAAAAAAACAAAACATATTTTGTCACTTACAAGCAAAGTATTCCAGGTGTCGCTCGTCGATTTTGATAAAACTGCAATATGTTGTAGTCATATCAACAAATAAGAAATACGTATTTTTTTATCGGCTATTAAATACTTTTATGAGGTGAAATGCATTCCCAAAATCCAACCTTTAAATTGTTATTTTTTAAATATGTAAAGAAAAAATGAACAGTCGCTGAGAGAATTTTCGATAAATAAAATATGGTTTTGATTTTGTAAAGTTATCTTATTTCGTCCTCAAGATATTTGAAAAAAACTAAATGGATTTTACGAAGCTTTACCACTTTTTAATTTTATATAGAGATTTTACGAAATTTTCACTCTAAATGAAATTTGTTGTATTTAATAACCTCCTTTCCACATAATTAACTAATTTAGGGCCCCAAGTGGATATCATTTTATTAATCTAATAATATGTTGTAATAACATGTTTACAAGATACTCGAAGGAAATATAAAGTAAGACAAAATTCTTCGCTTCCAATTATAGGGTAGTAAAAAGACAAAAAATTCCCGGAAAAAAGTCCAAATTTTTACTTTATATGCAAAAAATCACATACAAAATTAAAATTTAATATTTGATATTTAAATACTGATTAGATATTAAATATTAAAAGTGTAAAAATAAAATGGTTTAAGGAGTTAGCATCTTAGTGCCCATTACTCATGTATTTTTCCGAAAGTGTGAAATGAATCAAATAGTTTTGGAAATATGCGCGTATTTGTTAAATTTTTTATCTAACAGTATAGGTTTCTTAAAGCTTTAAACGCGTTTTTCTTAAAACAGTGTTTTTGAAGACGGTTACCACGATTTCTTGAAAGCTTAGGCCTAAATTTGGGGTCCAAAACCGATTTTTGTGTTTAGGAAACCGTCATTTTGTCAATTTTATTTTATTTATTTGTTTAATTAATTTATAGAATATACAGTTTTGAACCTGGATACGTTTTGTTTTTTCATTTTAGATGATCCAGTCTAGAGATATAATAGTGGTCACCGCAAAACGTCTTTTTTTAGAGGATACGACTCAGCACATAGGCTACATAGGCTTTCAAAATATTTTTTACGACAGATTAAATATATTCAAGGTTTTGCTAAATTATACAGAATATATGTACAAAAACTTTAAATTAATAAATGAAGAGGGCTTTTTGAAAAGAAATCCTGAAAACTGGTCTTTTTCAGTCTTCAAAGTGGATATAACCAACCCATTAAAAAGCAACAAAATTATTTTAATTTAAAAGTTTCCGAACATGCTTCTTCCTACTGCGTACTTCCAGGCTAAATTAAACCGGTCGGTGTCTAGCACAATTGAGATGTTTATATTCATTTTTCTGGTAAGAGTTAATAGATTAACAAATATTTTTATATAAACAACATTCTTTAACAAAACCATGAAGTTAGCTAAATTTCTATTTGTTTATGGTAAAACTAATTATTTATAGGCAATTATTTTTTACGCAATGTCTTTTTGTTTCTTTTCCTAGCACATAAGCCAATTTTATAACGAAATCCAGAAATTATTTGCTGATATATTGTAATTTATAAAAATAGTACTCAAAATTTTGTCCGGAAAGGTGAGGTCAAAAATGACAGGGGTAATAGAGTGAGCCAAGATAATATTAGTACTTCATATAAAAAAGTTTTATCTCGCTTTTTAGGGAGTAATTGACCTGTAAAGTTAGAATAAAAAAATGTATTTCATTAATAACTTTTAAACAGGTTGCAACAATAATAATAATATTTGGGCATTTAAATTAACTTATAAAAATGTTTTTTATAGGAAATCATTGCGCAGTAAGTCATAATTATACAGGCTCAGACGAATTTTTTAAAATTCCTTCATCATCTTTGTACAAAAAATGTATACCCTATTTAAATCGATATCTTGGACCGTTCTTTATAAAATCGCATTTTTAAAAACCAGACAAACCCTATTTTCTATGTAATAAAAATCTCTTTTAGGGAAATTATAAAAATGTGGTAAAAATAAATTAAAAACGGTGTTTTTTAAGCCTTTTAAACTTTATACCACAATTTAAGACTGTTTCTAATAATTTTTACCATATTTTAATAGTTTTTTCAAAAACAGAATTTTTTATTACATACAAAATTGGGGTATGTCTGGATTTAAAATGAGTTTTTCTGAATAACGGTCCAAGATATTGATTTAAATAAAGTATATCTTTTTGTACAAAAAGTATGTAGGAATAAAACGGTCAAACCGAAGTGTCAAATTATTCACCTTTGTAAAAATTGCAGACAATAAACGAAAAAGATCGTCTCACCCTGAATAATTATGAGTTACTGCGGAATCATTTGCCCATGGAAAAAAGCATTGGTATGTGTTAATTTAAATGCCCAAAATATCATTATTATTGTGGCAACCGTGTAAAAGTTATAAATGAAATACATTCTTTTATTCTAACTTTAAAGGTCAATAACTCCATAAGAAAGCGTGATAGAACTTTTCTATTATATGAAGTATAAACATTATTTTGGCTCACTCTATCACCCCTATTATTTTAGACCTTACCTTTCCAGACACCCTGTATACATCTAAATTCATTAGTATCAGAAATATGAAAATTCTTTAGGTATTTCGGTTATTCTTAAAGTACCACCATTTTGCAGTAGACAAAATTTTCATCTGTTATTTTTACTCTAAAATATATATTGTATGCAATAATTTCATATATTTATGTATTAAAGGGAGGAGAACCTTAAAGCAATACACTGTATGGTGCATTTTAAATCAATTTAAATTACTGTTTTTTAAATTTAATGTGATAAATTTCGGTATTTTTCTATGTGACTTTCCACAATAAAGATAAATTATTCTTTCCTATCTGTTCCAGTCACTTAGTTTTAGGATGCTGTGTATTGGATAAAATATTGTTTCGTTTATTTGACCCATATTTTTAGATGGTTGGCATATAAATGTTACGAATTTTCCGTTTTACCATGACTACAAAAGCGAGCGTGCAAACTGCCAAAGTAAATATTTTTACACAAAACTTTAGTTTTTAATTAATTATTTACTTAAATTTTTCTTTTAATAACATACAGGGTGGCGCCTTTTCGTTGATTTTGCAGGGTATAGCGAAAACTAAAAGAGATAGAACAAATCTGATTGCGCACGATTTCAATTTTTAAAACAAATTTAATGGATAAATAAGATCATGGCCAACTTGATTCGTTTTAAGGATACAGAGTGTTTTTAAATTTTGTTTATTTGGCTAGACACTTGTAACTCGCTTGATATTAGAGATAAAAAGTCGTAAATAGAAAGAGATTTTTACCCTTAATTCAGTGGCGTACCTATATTTTTCCAATGAATTTTAATTTAAAGTTATAACACAAAGTTGGGATTTTTAAATGAAACACCACGTATATTTTATCATCAATAAAAAGGTTGCTTTAAAAGCCGCAAAAATACCACATTTAATATATTTAATTTTTCCTAGTTAAGGAAATGTACCACCCTGTATTTTTTATCACTGATTATAAAACATATTAAAGACATAGCAGTTTTGAAAATATAAGCTTCCAAATCTTAGTGCGCATATCTACCATTTCTTAGATTAAGATGGTCATATTTCCAAAACTATTAGAGATAAATATATCAAATGTGGTAATATTTTATTATAATAAAATAGTATAATAAAATACTGTTTCTTCAAAACGAATCAAGTTAGCAATGATTTAATTTAACCATTAAATTTGTTTCAAAAATTTAAATCGAAAATGAGCGATCAAATTTGTTCCATCCCTTTTAGTTTTTGCTATGCCCTGCAAGGTCAACAAGGGGTGCCATCCTGTACATAGCAACATGGTGATATAGTAAATTAATAATATTCATACTGTGCATTTATTAATTGCCCCCTCTCTTTGATAGGAAATTAAATTACTGCGTAATTACTATATTTTAGAATAAAATTTACAAATAAAAACAAAAGCCTTTAATATGAGTTGGGTTTAGACTTCTTCTAAAGATAGAACCACTTTAGCAAACTGTATTGATATTTTCAAAATTAATAAACACAGAGAGGTTAAAAATAATCGTTAAGAATTATTACAACAAATACCCTAAAGGTCTTTTTTTTTTAATAAAAACGCCTATCTTTTTTACCTTACCCTTTTAAGCATTAAAAATAAGGATAAGTTCGTATAAAGATGTCTATTTTAAAAATTAATACTTTTTTAAAATATTAACAGTTTTTAGTGATATCACTTCCTGTATAATAGCAATCGGAGTAAAATTTTGTATTACTTTTGTACCATGCGACCAGATTTCCCAAAATGCTGATTTAAAATATAAAAAAATATTCATTTTTCGACGAAAGTAACACAACGTACAGTACCTATAATGAGAAATGCCAATATTTTGTGTTTTTATTTCTTTCTCTTTTTTTTTTAATTTTTATTTTTTAAGTAAGTTTTCATAATAACGGCTGCATATTTATTGATGGAAAAAATAAGCAAACATTTTTATGAAGTCAACGCCTCTAGAGACTTTAATTGTCGCACTACTCCTTTTTGGGAACGACGTTTTTAGATTTTTAAATAATAACCAAGTGTCTGTAGAATATATAATATATATATATATATATATATATATATATATATATATATATATATATATATATATATATATATATATATATATATATATATATATATATATATATATATATATTCCCAAGCAACACAAGAATTTCCCTTTTCGTTTAATAAACGTTTATTAAACGATATTGTCGTGTATTTTTGATTTTGGTATATTTATTACACCTCTATTAAACATTTTTTAAACACGTGCATATTTTAATCGTATATTCAACGTATGTCATATCATCTTTTAATATCATAAAATTTTTAAAAATATTTTTACTTTATATTATGGTCTTATTTATGTGCGTGTTTTAAAAATGCACAAAAATATGTTTATAGTTTTACTATTAATGATAATCTCATGAAACACTCTTATTTTCGAGTATTTTAAAAACGTTTTTTTTCTTACTATTTACTGAAATTTCAACGTGTGAAACTAAAGCATAATCGACGTCTATTATAGATTATTTTTATTATAAAACTAACTATTATTGCTTTAAAATCATTATTATCATTCTCCTATGACAATATCATTGGTTTAGTAATAATATTTTTATAATTTTAATTTGATGTTAATATTTGCAAATATTTGACTTTGTGCTGTATATAAATAATATTGTCTAAAATTCCCTAAAAGTAAACGTACCAATAATCTACAAAATTTACTCATCCGTTCGGCATTATTCCAATAACAGCCAATAACAGCCTTACAATAACGACACGTGATGCGCGGCAGTCGCTTTTCTCCTCGGCTTTGTAACTAACCAAGTTCGAAGTGACTTATGAGATTCAATGGCCGCCGAAAGCCGCTAAACAAAACGTCAGCCGGCTTCATGTTTCTTGTTGTAAAATATTGTGCAGTGCATTGTTGTTCCGATTGCTAATAAAGTAAGTACCTACTTTTTACCTTTATTTTAATTGCGCCCATATCAATTCAATAGTTATACATATTACATATAATATTAGATAAGAATTGTTGTTGTTTTATTTGATGAAGTCGGCAAAATGGCCGCTGAACCTGTTGCGGAAATTTTCGTTTTGATCTCTCAACCCCTATTATACCTTATTTATAAGGAATGATTATGGCTCAAACACTTGGATTAGGTGAATGTCACCTTACACCTCTGTTTTGTTTTAATTTTTAGTACACTAAAATAAAAATTATTGAAATATATCTTGGTTATTTAATGGTCTATTATACGTTTTTAATACACCATTTATAAACGTCTAATATATACGCTTTAATTTATGTGTATTGTGTACTATTTTAGTATTATTTTTAATTTTCTTAGAAATGTTTGGGTTGAAAGAAGTCGTCCATATTCCCAAAGAGACCTGTTATAACATATCAAAAGAAAACAACAAAAAGTCTCGGTCTTAACACTTTTACTAATTAACCGTTAAGGTGACATGTGTTTCGCTCTAAGAGCATCATCAGACCTAAAAATTATATAAACAAAACCAATCAATTACAATAAAGACCTTAAAATTAAACAAATAATAAAACACGTGTTCATTTATTTTTATCCTCTATCATATTCAGAAAAAAAAATTGAGGAAAGTTCCCCATTGAATCACCACTAATTAGGCCAACCTAGGAAGCATTCGTTTAAGGAGACATTGACATGCAGAGCACTGAATGGTAATTTCAAATACATTTTACTAAACCGCACTTGCTAAAGGTTCACCCAAACCAACGCGAGATGCGGGAACGGGACAGGAGCAGGACGAATTTGGACACAAAATATTCCTCATGGATATAGGAGTATTGTTTTATGATGTGGGACCTATTTCTACAGCCGGGATATATGTATGTATTCACAACGCGTTGGTGTAAATATATTCATATCCCGCTGTAGAAATAGGTTCTGCATCCGATTCGCCCCGTCCCGTTCCCGCATCCCGCGTTGATTTGGGCATATTTTAATCTACCTAACAATAAATTTATTATGGAAAAAAACACTAAGATCACCTGTACTTTTTAGTGACTTTGGGTTTCTTTTTTACAGAAGCGGTCAAAATGTCATTTCAAGGTAAGGACCAGGTGCAGGGAGTTGCATTTGTCGGAGAACTCACAGACAAAGCTATCGGACAGGCAGGCCAAGATTGGCTTAAACTGTCCAAACAGCGATACCGTAATGCCAAAACGTGAAAGACTCTATTATTATGTTTGGATTCTAGAATTTTTTAAGTTTCAACTGTTTTTTATGTTCTATACAGTTTTTGTTGTGTTTTTTATTACTTTTATTTATTAGAGTGCAGTGTTAAGTGTTACCAGTTGCGTCCTTTTGATTTGAGAATTTGTTATTTTATTTATTTTTTTTTTAGATTTAGTAAGCCTAAACGAATGTATTACCTAATACATATACCTATATTATACATACAAAATAAACGTTTTTCGTATACGTCAATATTTAATTTATTTCATATGGCTTTTTTACCGTAAAATTTATTCTAAATATAAACGTATAAAATTTAAGACTTTTTAACGTGTTTAGTAAACGTTACAGTTTTGTATATTATATACCAATTTATAGGGTTTATTAGAAACCGCTTTTTAATTGCTCATTTTATATTATAAATAAACGTATACTTTCAACGTCTAAAATTTGGATAGTACTGCAATATTAATACACCTATATTAGGCGGACATTTTAACCTATATTAAAGATTAGAAATAAACTAAAAATATACTAGTGGTATATACGTTCAATATTCAAACGTTTATTAGAGGATTCTGTGTTGCTTGGGTTGTTAAAATTGGTAAGTTTCTTGGACCCTTTAGTACCTATATTGTCAGTTTGGATTTTCTTGGTCATGGCAGATGTTATAAAAACATTAAAACTACTGTTTCATTTCTTTATTCCTAACGTTTCGGTCATGGCTGACCTTTTCAAAGAAATGCAGAATTCTAAAGAAAAATTGCCACAGTCAAAATAAATCGTTAAAATTATACAACACTTATATGATCGTGTGTAGCTACAGTTATTAATACGGCAAAATACGGGATAAAAACATGTTTTTTCTTTTTTTTTTTCTCTTTTTTATATAATTATTATTATTTACTTACATGAGTCAGGAAATTTAGAAAATTATCCATTTAAAACAAAATTCTAGAACGTCACTGTATAAAACACATTTTAAAGCGTAACACTACATATTTACAAGACATTTCCACAGATAAAACAACGACGAAAAAGAAAAAAGCAAAACGTGAGTGACCATATAGAGATTATGAAGTACATTTCTTTTATAGAAGGAGCCGTGATTTGGAAGATCTTTTGAGGTGATGTTAATAAATATCTTGGGGAACTGATATAATGCTAAGAAATTGTGTGAAACAAAGAAGTTTAATTTAATAAGTTTTGGTAAATTTTAGGTAGCCCCTTTGTGTCAGTTCTTAAGTTGACGGCATTAGAATTTCTTTGTATGTAAAACATTTCGTAAAATTCCCTTTTTTGGTGTTCGATTCTGTGGTCAAATTTTTGTGTGCGAATAATTGAAAGTATGGTTGTGTTCTGTTGTATGGTTGGTCAGAGCTGCTTTGTTTCGTTTGTCGTATTTATGTCCATTAATTCTGTTTTTTTAAATATTGGCTAGTCTGTCCTATGTAAACTCCCGCACAATCCCGACAAGGTATCTAATACACAATGTTACTCTTAGTACGACAAACGAAACAAAACAGCTCTGACCAACCATACAACAGAACACAACCATACTTTTAATTATTCGCACACAAAAATTCTGACCACAGAATCGAACACCAAAAAAGGGAATTTTACGAAATGTTTTACATACAAAGAAATTCTAATGCCGTCAACTTAGAACTGACACAAAGGGGCTACCTAAAATTTACCAAAACTTATTAAATTAAACTTTTGTTTCACACAATTTCTTAGCATTATATCAGTTCCTCAAGATATTTATTAACATCACCTCGTAAAAGTTTTAAAATAAAAAAAAACCCTTAAAAATCAACAACTGTGCATCCTTCTATAAAAAAGGAATAATGTACTTATCAATAATCTCTGTATGGTCACTCACGTTTTGCTTTTCGTCGTTGTTTTATCTGTGGAAATGTCTTGTAAATATGTAGTGTTACGCTTTAAAATGTGTTTTTATACAGTGACGTTCCCAGAATTTTTGTTTTTAAATGGATAATTTTCTAAATTTCCTGACTCATGTAAGTAAATAATAATAATTATATAAAAAAGAAGAAAAACATGTTTTTATCCCGTATTTTGCTGCATTAATAACTGTAGCTACACACGATCATATAAGTGTTGTATAATTTTAAACGCTTTATTTTGACTGTGGCAATTTTTCTTTTAGAATTAATGTACTTTTGAAAAAGGTCAAAGCCATGACCGAAACGTTAGGAATAAAGAAATGAAACAGTAGTTTTAATGTTTTTATAAAATAGGACCATATCCCAAGAAAATCCAAACTGACTATATATATATATATATATATATATATATATATATATATATATATATATATATATATAGACAGAGGAGAGTAGTAGCGACTGACTAGTTAAGAAAATATATCAAAACCAGAGTAGTGGGGATACAGTCTTTTTATTAATATCATCAATAATAAAAAAGACTGCATCCCCACTACTCTGGTTTTGATATATATATATATATATATATATATATATATATATATATATATATATATATATATATATATATATATATATATATATATATATAGACAGAGGAGAGTAGTAGCGACTGACTAGTTAAGAAAAATATCAAAACCAGAGTGTGGTCAGAATTTTTGTGTGCGAATAATTGAAAGTATGGTTGTGTTCTGTTGTATGGTTGGTCAGAGCTGTTTTGTTTCGTTTGTCGTATTTATGTCCATTAATTCTGTTTTTAAATATTGGCTAGTGTGTCCTATGTAAACTCCCGCACAATCCCGACAAGGTATCTGATACACAATGTTACTCTTAGTACGACAAACGAAACAAAACAGCTCTGACCAACCATACAACCAGAACACAACCATACTTTTAATTATTCGCACACAAAAATTCTGACCACAGAATCGAACACCAAAAAAGGGAATTTTACGAAATGTTTTACATACAAAGAAATTCTAATGCCGTCAACTTAAGAACTGACACAAAGGGCTACCTAAAATTTACCAAAACTTATTAAATTAAACTTTTGTTTCACACAAATTTCTTAGCATTATATCAGTTCCCCAAGATATTTATTAACATCACCTCGTAAAGTTTTTAAAAATAAAAAGCCCCTTAAAAATCAACAACTGTGCATCCTTCTATAAAAAAGGAATAATGTGCCCATCAATAATCTCTGTAAGGTCACTCACGTTTTGCTGTCGTTGTTTTATCTGTGGAAATGTCTTTGTAGATATGTAGTGTTACGCTTTAAAATGTGTTTTTATACAGTGACGTTCCCAGAATTTTTGTTTTAAATGGATAATTTTCTAAATTTCCTGACTCATGTAAGTAAATAATAATAATTATATAAAAAAAGAGAAAAAAAAAGAAAAACATGTTTTTATCCCGTATTTTGCTGCATTAATAACTGTAGCTACACACGATCATATAAGTGTTGTATAATTTTAAACGCTTTATTTTGACTGTGGCAATTTTTCTTTTAGAATTAATGTACTTTTGAAAAAGGTCAAAGCCATGACCGAAACGTTAGGAATAAAGAAATGAAACAGTAGTTTTTTGTTTTTATAAAATATAGGACCATATCCCAAGAAAATCCAAACTGACTATATATATATATATATATATATATATATATATATATATATATATATATATATATATATATATATATATATATATATATTATTTTTTACTTTAGTAATAAAGTATATTTTATTATTATTATTATTATTTTTTTGTTATATTATTGCAAGAGCAGACTAGCTCTTTATAAGATACAGTAAGGACCTAAAGTTTGCCCACCTTCTAAAATCTAACCGTTTGTTATTTGTTAAACATTAAATAATAAAAAAAAATATTGACAAAGCGTGTGCGTTATCTGTGAACAAGAATAATTTTAAAAAATTCTATACAGATACGATAACGACAAAAAATTTATAAGTACAGGGTGTCCGGATTTCGTTGCAACGTATCTTGGTTATTATTAGATATAGAGACTTGCGGTTTTTGCAAACTGTTGCTTCTTTTATTAAGACAAAAGATGATATAAAAGTTTTTCATGGCCCTCTTAACTTTTGACATACAGGTTAAAATGGAGTTTTTTTCATTTTTGGGCCCTTCTCGTATTTAAGTTATCTTGTAACTTGCAACTAAAGCAAAAAAGACTTTAGTAGATATCTTCACGTAGAATCCAGTTGTATAGTTAGATTTTTTTACAATTTTATATTTTTCGGGATATGAACCAAATATAATATGATTTTTCCTATGGAACACCCTTAATATTTTTTATTCATTAAATTATAGAGGACAAGAGCTTTTTAAAAATGTATAATACCTAATAGTTATTTTACGTTTTCAGACCCTAAATTATTGTTTTTAATTTTAAAATCCGATTTCGCATAGTGGGCCATAAAGACTTTATAACCAAAAAACAAAGTTAGTACTCAGTTTATAATTTGTTTACATTTTACAGCAAAATTTGCGTTTTAACTCTTTACCTCGCCCAGCCTCCTTATTTACCCTCTCGGTTCCTTAAGTTTGTATATTTATTAATTAATCAAAAAACTAAATATTTAAAATCAGCTTAACTGCGTTAATATTTAAAACCGTGTTTAAAATCAGTATATGTATCCGTTATTTTTAAATACCATTTGATTTTAAAGAAAATAATAAAAATACCGTGTATCAAAATTATTATTGGAATTTAATGTTTAAAGGTATTAGTTTTAAACATGGTTTTCTACTATTTTGTTTTAAATCGAATGTCTTTCTAAAAATTATGGATACATACTTATTTTGGATACTGTTTTAAGTATAAACATAGTGGCGTTGATCCAAAATATTCAGTTTTTAATTAGTTAAAAAATGAATAAGCTTGTGAAACCGGGTGGGGGGAATAGGAATGGTGGGTGGAATAAAATAGTTAAAATTAAGATTTTGCTGTAAAATGTAAACAAATTATAAGCTAAGGGCTTACTTTCTTCTTTGGTTATAATGTATATGTATATCACGCCCCACTATGCACAATTTAATTTTAAAGTTAAAAATATCAAAATATCAAATTAGGGTCTAAAAGTATACAGGGTGTCCGAACTCCATTTATACACGAAATATCCTTGCCCCTGTACAAGATATAAAAATAAACCCAAAATAAAAAATGTTAATTCAAATACACTCTTTTAATTAGAGTAGTCGTTATTATACCGAAGATGTCTTAAAAACATAATATTCATTGTCAAGTAGGTTTTTTTAATGGAGCACAGTGTTTATATTAACATTTTCATTCTGTATTAAATTCTACATCAAGAATGTATGTCAGCAACTTAGTTTATTTTAGAGACATATTTACTAAATTGCTCTTCAAAACAACAATACGTCAATTCTGGATGGTTTTTAAGTAATAGGTATATATGTATCTGAAATAAATTAAATAGCTGAATAACCACTAAGTGGCTTTAACAATGAAAGGTTTTTAATGACATGTTATTATATTATTTATCACTCCGACAGTGATAGAATTATTTTAAAATAATTAACCAAAATATAATTTTTTCTTCACTTTTAATCTTTCATGAATCAGCATTCTAGTAATATCTAAAAAAACAGCAATAATATTCACTAGCGTACCGAGGGTGGGGCGAGGGGGAAGGCGGAGATCCCCCAGTCAGAGGGGGCCCCCAAAACGGTGGTTCTCCTATAAAATAAGGTACATATTGGAGTTTGGGAGCGTTATTTTGAGGTGTTTTTGTTTGTTTGGGTACCAAAATACAAAAAGGAGGCAAGTATATCATGTCAAATTGGATGGGGGATCCCATTGTTTTTTGGTTGTCGAAAACTAAAAAAAAAACAAGAAAAGATTGACTGAAAAGGGCCCCAACTTTGCTTTCCGTCCCGGGCCCCGATAGCTCTAGGTACGTCACTGCGTATAGTGAGTAGTATATTTTATGTAGAATTTAATACAAAGTTAAAGTTTGCTTAAAATTATACAGTGTTCCATTAAAAAAACACCCTGTTTATTTTCTGGTACTGTCTATAAAATAAGTGTATTTAAATAAACATTTTTTATTAAAAGATTATTTTTGTATTTTGTACAGGGGCGAAGTCATTTCGTGTATAAATAGAGTTGGAACACCCTGTATGTAACTATTAGGAATAATATATTTTTGAAAAGCTCTCATCCTCTTTAACTTAATACATAAAATATATACAGAGTGTTCCATAAAAAAATCATAGGTTTGATTAATATTTCAAAAATATAAAATTCCTAAAAATCTTACTGCACCACTAAATTTAACGTAAAAATATCCACATATATCCCTGTTTACTTTTGTTTTAAGGTACATATAACTGAAATATGAGGGGGTCAAAAACTAAAAAGGCTATGAAAAAAACGTTTAGTTTCATTTTTCGTTTTATTAAAAAGTGCAATAGTCCGCGAAAACCGCAAGTCACTATTGCAACGAAATTTGAACATCCTGTACATTAATAATTATAAAATAATTAGTTCACTTTCCATTCTTATTGGTATATAAAAGTTGGTCTTTAAGTTCCCCAACAACTGCTAACGTACCTATATAATTTATTACTGAATTGAAACACCCTAAGTGGCAAATTTCCTCTTTTGAGATAACCGTTAACTGTCAATTTAGAATTTCTCATTTTCTTGCTTCTGAAAGAGCTTAATTCAAATATATTAAAAAGACGCAAAGGAGATCCTAACTTGTTCCAAAATATATTATAAGATGGTAAAACGTTGACATAGAAGCTATTAATTTAAAATATGGGTTGCAATTATGTGTTACCAGAAGCGATAGAAAAAAAAGCTTTTGTAGAAAAATTATTCTATTTACTATCCTACTATTATTGTAGAGAAATACATCGAGAATCAATAAGAAAGTTAATTATAAATAGTATAATAAGTTATATCATATTTTTTTCGTTTTGAACCGTAAAAATAGCTGTTAATTCATTAAACAGATTTTTAATGAATCAACCTTTTTTCTTGTTATTTTCTGCGTTTTGCTAAAAGACCAAAATAAAAAACAATTTATTTCAAAAATTTTAATTTGACGACTCCTACCGGTGAACCAGTTTGATTTACACAAAAATCACAATAACAATTTTAAAGAGCGTGAAATATGCCATAAGGTAGTTACAAACAGATTTACAAAGTAGTAAAAAGTGGCTAAGCATTAAAAATAAAAAAAAAATACATGCGATTGAAATGGTAAGTTCTTAAAATTAATATCAAAAGCTTAAACTTGATAGTATTTTTTTACGTATTTGATTTATGTAGATTAAAATTTGTAAATGTTGTAAATTATATAGAAAACATTTTTTTATGTTAAACGGTTTTATTACAATAAAAATAATGAAGGTTATGTGCTAAAAGCTAAAAATAATTTGGTTAGTCCTAGCTACCAGATCACACCGATCTTGTCATTAATCTGGGATATTGATTAGACAAATAATAAAATCGTTGAGCGTAGCTTATCCAGAGTAAATATTATGATGAAAATTTTACGTGCTCAACGATTCTATTATTTATCTAATCAATACCCAGACTGATGAGATGATTGAGGCGATCTGGTAGCTAGGACTTACTGAACTATGTTTTAGCTTTTAGGTCATAACCTACATTATTTTTTTCTGTTTAACTTGAAACATGTTTTTTATATAAATAGGTTCTTTTCATTTTTAGTTTTGTTGTAAGTTAATACTTTTTATTTTATTGAGTTCATTTAATGCCTCACTATAATTAACCAAAACTAACCAATGATTTTATTATTAGTCTGATTAATACCTCATACCCATGCTTGGATCCCTATTCTAAGTAGAAGAAGTTGTATAAAGATATACCTACACTGTCTCAACAATTTTCTTTTGTTTTAAAATGAGCTGTTTTTTACTAATCCAGCCATTTTATTAGATGCCCTATTGAGGTGGTTGTGAAAATTTGTAATCCATCAATTTGTGGCGGCGACCATCTTGGGTTTTAATTTTTTTATAGTGAGCTCCATTCTACCAATTAAGCCCTTTCATTTGATACCCATATTAGGGTTGTTGTGAAGTAATATGTAATCCGCCATTTTGTATCGGCGGCGATCTTGGATTTACAATTATAAGAAATTTATTTTATTGTATTGTTATTAAAATTATGAGCGTGTACCAAAAATAATATTGATTCTGTCGTCAAGAAGGGAGTAAAATTTCAATTACCAAATTTGACTCAAACAAACAAACAAACAAAAAATAAATAAATAAATAAATAAATAAATAAATAATAAAGTGGACAAGATAAGAAAATCGTTTAATATTGAATATCCTAAAAGGAAAAACCGAACTTTTCGTAAAACAATTTGCTGCCAATTCTACTCTTGACCCACCATTTTTAAATATTAGGGGTGGAAAAGCGTAAGGCCAGAAATGTATGCATAAATGCATATAAATAGGATATTTTTCTTGAAAAGCTTTATTTTTGCTTCTGTTTACACATAATTGTAACCCAAATTTTAAATAAATAACTTTTATATAAATGTATTACCATCTTAAAATGTGTTTTGAAAGAAGTATTGAACTCTTTAAAGCCTTTTTATTCTATTTGAATTAGGCTTTTTCAAAAACAAGAAAATAAGAAATTTTAAAATTGCAGTTGACGGGTATTTCCAAAAAAAAAAAAAAAATGCCACTTGGGGTGTTTTAATTCAGTAATAAATTATATAGATACCAACGTCCCAAAAAAAAACTGGGACATTAAAATCTAAGTAGGGGAGTGTCTCCTGGTCTATTAGAAATCACATTTCTTTTATTTTTAGAATAAAAGTTATTATAGAACATATATAATATACAGACTGACCACAGATGGGGTTAATAAGAGGACAAATGGAACAAAAAATTTTATTTTTTAAAAAAGGAATTCTTCAAAAAAAATTTTGCTTAAAAAAAAAATGGGAGTTACAAAGAGAAACTGTCAATTTTGTATACAGGGTTTGCAAAAAAAAAATGATTTTTATTTAAGAGTAAACTGCCTTTATTTTTCATTTGTTGTTTTCAAATGTTTTGCCCTTTGTGATCAGTGTAGCCAAAAGAAAACTTTAATGGTAAAAAAAGTTAAGAGCAAAAAAAAGGTCCATTGAAATAAATGCGCTTTTTACGTTCTTTTTGCGTCCTATTTCAATGGGAAAACCACTAAATTAAAAGTAAAATATCAAAAGAAAAAAAGCTTCAGGTGAAAAATAACACTCTTTTCTTTTCTTTTCTTCACTGCGCCCTGCCCAATGTATAGTTTGAAATAAACCCAAACCACCACCCAACAATTGAGAAACAGTAAAATTAACCTTATTTTTACCTTAAATTTGCGCTTCTCCCGATCTGGCGCTGAAGCGGTCGCTTCACGGCTTTACGCTTTAACCGGTTAATTTAACGCATGTCATTCATTGCTCAAGGGTCTGTTGTTTATACTTTTACGGTTATTGCGCATTTCATGTGTACTATTCCTTTTATAGTGACAGTGGTTAAGTTTAAATTTTGTGACCCGGGTTGTATTATTATTATTTTTTAAATTTATTTCTGTGTTTTCCAAAACTATTTTTCTCGTTAAACTATAAACCTTCGGAGAATCCTGTAAACTTTATTAAACTTTGTTTATCTGACAAATAGCACTTGAATTCGCACTTTAACTAGCATTCGGATATAAACCAACCGCAATAACACAAGAAATTACATTTCAAGATAGAGTCCCACAAACTTTAGCCTTAAGTGCATTCTTGTTTCGAAACTTTGATTAAGTTTAAACTATTGATACTTTCTTATTTATAGTCAATAGGATTTAAAATCTCTGTATTTGGTTAAGTTTCTTTACATTTTTTATACGATACATACCATGTTAATTTTAAGATGATTAATAATTATTGGCGTCACTGTACAGGGTGTCCCATTTTGGTTGTCCCTTATGGGAAACTTGGAAACCATAAGAGATATTAAAAACCTGATACCCCATCCTCGAGCTCTTTTGGAGAAAACATTTATGGTAAAAACACATCATCGCTATCGCGAAGCGTTTCAGAGATACAGGGTAATTTTTTCACTTTTTGAAAAGGCCCTGTAGCTTTGTTGTTATTACAGATACGAGAAAACTAATTGCACATTATAAAAACACTTTTTCCGTAGAATCCAGTGGCGTAGCCAAAAAATTTTTTGAGCTGTCATTTTTGACATATGACCCAAACATGTTTTTTTTATTAGGGACACCTTATAAATGTATAGGTAATTAAATTGCTTGTTTTTTCTGATTAAAATAATATATCATAGTAGGTGGTTTAATAAATTTTTACGTCAAATAATATTGGAAAAATTATTATTTTAAAGACGCAAAATCAAAATAATTATTTTTATGTTTAAATTTAAAAATTCATAGCGTCCTTATTTATGAATTTGAAGCAAAAAATGTTGGTACTGTATTAGTATGATATTGTTGTATAAAAAAATAAAAATCAAAGTTATACAGGGTGTGGCAAAAAATTTTTGATTTTTTTGGACTTAAAATTTTTTTTGTTTTTTTTGCTCTATTGGTAAAGTTGACATGAAGAATTAATAAAAAAATCAAAAATTTAAAATAAACTTGATAAATTTTTAAGTTTAATTAATATAACTTGTTTATTATCGTTGTTGTAAACTAATTTTTTGTTTTTTTTTTTCTACGGAAATGTCTCCTGAGCTAAGGGATGACAGATTCCATTTAAAACAAAAATATAAAATAATTTAAAAACAGATAGAAGCCGCAATGCGTCTTTAAAATCATAATTTTTCCAATATTTGACGTAAAAATTTATTAAACCACCTACTATGATATATTATTTTAATCAGAAAAAACAAGCAATTTAATTACCTAATCATTTATAGGGTGTCCCTAATAAAAAAAAACATGTTTGGGTCATATGTCAAAAATGACAGCTCAAAAATTTTTTTGGCTACGCCACTGGATTCTACGGAAAAAAGTGTCTGTATAATGTGCAATTAGTTTTCTCGTATCTGTAATAACAACAAAGCTACAGGACCTTTTCAAAAAGTGAAAAATCGAGAATCACCCTGTATCTCTGAAATGCTTCGCGATAGCGATGATCTGTTTTTACCATAAATGTTTTCTCCAAAAAGAGCTCGAGGATGGGGTATCGGATTTTTAATATCTCTTATGGTTTCCAAGTTTCCCATAAGGGACAACCAAAATGGGACACCCTGTACAGAAGGTGGCGCGTTTTCGTTGACCTTGGAGCGTATAGCGAAAACTAAAAGAGATAGAACAAATCTAATTGCGCAATCTTGATTTCAATTTTTAAAACAAATTCAATGGTGAAAGTAAACAATGGCTAACTTGATTCATTATGGAGATGCTTAGTATTTTTCAAATTTTGTCAATTTAGTCAGGCACTTGTAACTCGCTTGATAAATTGCTGCTGCTCACAAAATTGTGTTTCATAGTGTAAAGAGTCAGCAACAAAATAGAAACCGGTCGTTGTCATTTTTCTGACTTTTACTTTCTTCTCTTGGGACGCAAGTTACTTTTTTTCCGTGGGCCAAGAGTAAAATAGAGTAAAATCAATCTTAGCAACCGTCTGAAAAAATTCAAAAATTTACTAACTTGACATCTTGTCTGATATTTTAAACATATCTGTGACACCTAATAGATGTCTTGTGGGGTTATGATTTGACAAATTAAAAATCATTTTGTTTAACTTCTTCTTTGACTTCACTTCTACTCTGTACTACCCTTTCTTCTTTTACTATCCTTTTCCCTTAAATTGTGTCGGTTTAAATATATAATTTGTATTTTGACTTTGTTATTGTTTAGGCATGGTCTAAAAAATTGTTTATTATTTATTATTGTTAGTTCTGGTAAAGTTTAAAATTCCCAAAATGTAAGACTTTTTTATACTAGGTGTTCGCAATATCAAAGAAAAATTTAGGTTACTATGCTGTTTCCAAAAATGGTTTACCTCAGCGCTACGCGTCTCGGTAAACCATTTATCTCTTAGCAGTTAAACAACACTTTCTACTTCGGTTTGTAATGTACTATTTTAAAATAAATAAAATTATCGAAAAGTGATGTGACAGTGGGGTTGTAATAACTCAAAGTCTATTTATGCTTTTACTACACCCTAAATTCTTATGATTTTTCTTTTAAATTAAGAAAAAATTGTGAGATAAAAACATTCTGTGTAAACAAGTCAAAGAGTTTTTAAGTTTTCTTCAAGATATTTTTATTTTTTTTATGTAATTTTAATTATAAAACATAAAGTTATCTCACTAGTACATTTTCCCGAAAATCCAAAATAAACGGCAAAATTGCCTTCTTAGAAGGTCCGCTAAGGGAAATTTTGGTATATAGGGGAATTGTAGATTATAAGGGACAAAAGTCACGAAGGTTTATAAAATAAGCACATAGTAAGTAAGTTGGGAAAGGGACGAAATACTTACAAAATGATATTAGCTGTTTGGCAAATTTTCTTAATTAACTTACACACCTTAATTCGGTGCGAAACTCTAAAGTTGGGTTTATTAAAATATCTTGCGGGTTTATTAATTCATTTATTAGAAAAATAGGGATAATTTTAAAATTCCGCTGGTGTTTTGTTTCAGTTTTTACTTACTTAAGGACGTTCTTTAAAAAACACATTTTTTACAATTATTTTTGTAAACTTTAAATACACATACTTATAAGTGTCCTGTATACATGAGATTTTTTAAATAAGCCTTGCGGTACTAAATTTTCAGACATGTAAGTCATATTCTGACGGACGTTTTAGGCAACGTGTAATTTAATATCATTTTATCTTTTCTTACCATTTTTACCAAAACCTGAGAATCAATAATTGAGGATATAAAAAATGTTTTTATTTAAAAATAAAAACCCATACGAGCGGTACTTGTATACGAGGTATCTTAAAAAATGTGAATTTTGCTCAAGAGGAAAGTACTACTAATTTTTTACAATATCGAAAATTTTTATATAAAAAAATGTTTTAAATTAAAAATAGCTTTTAAATATGCAAACTCCTTTAATAAAAAAAAATGTGTGAATTTTTTTCTGCTCTCTGCTGTTCTTAAGTTTTCTTTACGAACTAAGTATGCACTATGTACAAACTTAAGTTTTCGTCATTATTACATAAAAAAATAAAAAAGAAATCCTTTAAAAATACACAAGTTTGCATATTTCAAAAATATTTTTAATCCCTAAATTTTTGTACTAATTTTCGATATTGTGAAAATTACCAAAGCACAGCTCATATTTTTGAGATACCTCGTAGACCACCAAAAAATAATATTCTATGATTGCATTTTAGGTTTTCGTCCATACAATTTTTTTTATGAAACAACTTTTTTCGTTAATTTAATTTTAAAATAGGTTTTGATATAGTGCCAACTTAAGTAGACACGATGCATGTTAAATAATATGAGTTTCTGTAAATAAAAAGGTAATATTTACGACACAAGAAAGTAAATAGGCATTATTTTTACATAGGAATTATTTATTAAAAAATATAATTTACAAATTTTATACAGCTTAAGCTTAAAATATATTACTTTTATAATATTGTTCCAAAACACCTCGTATAAAAACACGTGTCTTCGTTTTTATACCTTTATTAACAATGGAACGTAACTATGGTTACAACAACGACAAAATCTACTCTTGTCAATGTCTCGAAGTTTACAACACAAAAGTCGAATTTATACTGACTGATCCGAGGTTTCCCGTCGCCCTTTTATAGTATGGTGGAAGAGTAAAGAATGATCTAGAATATTCGAGAAATATCGTGAAAATTCCATAGTACATGATGGCATAAAAGTTATTAATGGATAATTCGGGCGTTTTCGGAAACCTTCGAAAGTGATGAAAGAACTTGGAAAAATTAAGGTAAATTATTTAAATAAATTAACAAACTAAATTAAATGGTCCTAACTTTATACAATTCTATAACCTAAACACTTATTTTTGAATGTCCGTAACATTGCCCCCTTCCAAGTTTTGATCGTCTCGATCAAGTATCTTCACTGTCTTGATAACGGCTTAGCCTTTCTAGATGTACTTCTTTCATTATGCCGTGTCACCACTTTACATGACTTCTGTAGTTTCGGTGAACCCCCTTGATTCTTCTCGTATTGTATAACGAAACGTCTTCACCTTCTTCTGAGTCTTTAAACCTTGCTTGAATAATGCTCTCTGAACTTGGCGGTAATGTGACATCTTCTGCAAGTACCACTTCTCGAATTGTTGTTTCATTACTTTTTGGAAATTTCATCACAATTTTCTCATTGTTAGTTCTCAGTACCCGTTGTGGAAGGTCTAGTACAAACTTCTGATTTTTCATAATGTCAAGGCCGAGAATAACTTCATCCATTATATCGGCAACAAACACAACGTGTGTAAATATTGTTGTTCCTAGAGTAATTCTAGCTTCGTGTATGCCTTGAACTGGTATGACTTCACCATTGGCAGTTTCCAAAATATAATTCTTCTCAGGTCGGAATATTTTGCAGTGGGATATGATGTTTGACCTCACGATGGTATGTGTAGAACCAGTATCTAGTACCATCTCACATTCTCGACCGCATACATTTCCAGGTACTACCAAGCTGGAGCCATTGTTCTGTAACCGGGATACTCTAATTGCTGTTGTTGATGGTTCTTGGTAACACTTATCTAGCTCCCGCCCCTTGAACTGGAAGTCTTCTGCACTACTAGAAGAGGCCTGAAAACTGGAGCAATTTCTCTGTATATGCCCCTCTTTACCACACTTCCAACAACGGATGATATTTCTTCTTCTAAATGTAATTCCGTTGTCTTTTTCCGTTTGTTGATTACGTACGATTTCTTGCAACTTCTGTATTACCATGGTCAAATTATTATTTAGATTGCTATCATCTGGTAGATAATTTGTTCTTCGAAGTCTTGCCTGAGTTCTGGATGTCCGCTTTGCTATTTCAAACTGAAGTGCGTAAGCAAGAGCTTCAGAAATTTTCTTAAGCCTGGCCATTCTTAATGCTTGGCTCATATCTGGATCACGTAGACCTTCAATGAAACAGCCCACAGCTAGTTCTTCCTTTATTTCTTCCGGGTAGGTTGGATATGACAGGTTAATTAGACGTACAATATCTGCTTCATACTCCTGGAGACTTTCGTTGTATTTCTGTCTTCGTCCCTGGAGCTGCGACTTATAGACTTCTTGTAGATGGGTTTCGCCGTACCTCTTCTCTAGAAACATGATAATCGATTCGTAATCGGTCAGCTTTTCTTCGGGAATGTTTCTTAACACCTCCGTAGCTTTTCCTCGAAGAGCAAGTACAAGAGCTCGTGCTCTTTCTGTTGGGCTCCAGTTATTGCCGTTTGCAGCTGCTTCAAATTGTCTAAGGTACGGAGCCCACGGTACCTTTCCGTCAAAAGTTGGTGGTTTCATAATAGTTGCTGGAGTACCACATCCTGAGAATGACACCTGTACTGGCAATATTTTTAATTTCCCGCTGTAATTGTTGCACTTCATGTTGCATTTGACCTTGGACTTGATTAACTTTGTCTTCAACTAACTGCTGTATTTCTTGCATTTCATCTTTAGTATCTTCTTTGCAAAGTTTTATTTCAAGCAACATTTCCTTTCTCATCTCATCTTGGCATTGATGAAATTCTCCCCTCAGGTGTTCTCGAATCTTTACTATCTTCTCTTTTATCTCTTGCTTCATTTGTTCTTGTCCTTTTTTATGTCTTTTTGAATTTTCTCGATTTGTTGTCTCGTTTCTGCTTGACTGATTTTGATTTCCCGCTTCATTTCTGTTTGATTTGTCTTCATTTCTTCTTGACTTGTCTTCATTTCTTCTTGACTTTTTTTCATTTCTTCTTGACTTTTCTTCATTTCTTCTAAATTGGTCTTCATTTCATTTTTAATGTCTTCTTTCATGGCTTCTTGGATTGTCTGCATTTCTTTCTTTAGGTCTTCTTTCAGGGATTCTTGTTTTTCCATCATTTGTTTAATTAGTGCACTTAACTCCTCCATAACTACTTGCTGTCTTTGTCTTGTCTCAACTGGCATTCACTCTTCTTACCACTTTGCTTCCTTGGGTATCCTCGTTCCGCTTCTGACACCAAATGTTCCAAATCACCTCGTATAAAAACACGTGTCTTCGTTTTTATACCTTTATTAACAATGGAACGTAACTATGGTTACAACAACGACAAAATCTACTCTTGTCAATGTCTCGAAGTTTACAACACAAAAGTCGAATTTATACTGACTGATCGGAAGTTTCCCGTCGCCCTTTATAGTATGGTGGAAGAGTAAAGAATGATCTAGAATATTCGAGAAATATCGTGAAAATTCCATAGTACATGATGGCATAAAAGTTCTTAATGGATAATTCGGGCGTTTTCGGAAACCTTCGAAAGTGATGAAAGAACTTGGAAAAATTAAGGTAAATTATTTAAATAAATTAACAAACTAAATTAAAAGGTCCTAACTTTATACAATTCTATAAACTAACACTTATTTTTAATGCCCGTAACAATATATAACATATTATACAATAATAATATAATATGTCCATTTTCACTCTCTGTCGATTCTTTAATATTTTTAATATTATGTTTTCTAACATCAAACGTACCCTTCACCCTTTATTAATTTTAGTACTTACTCTCTTTTAAAACAAATCTGCCATTCTTTAAAAGGTGAATGATAGTAGCTAACAACAGTAACTAAAATATGAATCTTGACTACATTATACTAGTATTGAAAACGGTAACATGAAGTTCTGCTACCAGAGTAATAGACTACAAGCCAGAGCAAATTTTCAGGGGTGATTTTATACACAACGAATCACATATGATCTTGAAGTACTGTTCGAGAAACAAAGTTTAGGCACTATGCCGTCAAATTTCCGCAGTACAGGTGAGTGCACAGGTGAGTTGAAGTGTAGAAAAAAAGGGGTACTTTTCGATTACTTTATACATGACGGCACTATTCTCGTTAAAGAGGCAATGGAAAAAGAAAGCTCTTAAACTCTGTGCCGTCAAAAAATAGCGGTACCTACAGTCAGAAAATTTTTTGAAATCGGCAAATTTACCCCCCTCCCCAGTTATTCGAATACTTGACGGCGATGATTCAGTTACCTTTGCATTTCCTTTAAAAGTATAATTCATATATGCCGTCAGAAAGGGTTGGTACATGCGGTCATCTATGACCACCCCGAGGGGTAAAAATCCGATTTTGATTTGCGATTTCTGACCGCATGTACCACCCTTTCTGACGGCATATATGAATTATACTTTTGAAAGGAAATGCAAAGGTAACTGAATCATCGCAAGCCAGTGGCAGGGGAGGAAGTAGTGAACGCCGTTTCAAGAATTTCTGACTACAGGCTGCCGCTATTTTGACGTACAACGCTGACTTTCGCTCCATTGCCCTCTGGCAGATAATGCCGTCATAATAAGCTCAATCAATTACCCCTTTTTCTGCTTCAACTCACCTGTGCCTGTACCACAGAGTGACGGCATAGTGCCCTTTGTTTCTCGAACAGTACTCAAGATCTGTGTGTTCGTTGTATAAATCACCTGAGTATCTAACTTTTAACAGTACTCACATTATTTGCTACAAAAACGAAGCGAGTTTTACTACACCGTGTACCTGGGGCCTATAGTGCCACACATTGTAACTGTGTAGGTTAAAATTACATAAATATTTACCAGATTTTTTTCCGTGTACAAATAAAATTAGGAAAAATGTTTTTTAAAGGTAAGTATGTTTTTGTTGCTCTTCAGTTTTTTTTTACCCGATTTTTAATTCTGACATACAAAACAGGGTAAACTATTTTATTCATTGGATAATCCCTTTTTCTTCCCTCAGGAAATGAAATTATCTACGCCAGTGGTTTTATTAAGCACAACTAATTAAAGAAGCCAAAAGTAAGAAAAAATAAGGTTTTAATTAAAACTTTGACATTTAATTATAAGGACCAAATCGGTGATTTATCAAAACCTTTTAGAAAATAAGAGTTAGTTTACTGAATCAATATTGTTAATTAAAATTTAACAAGCGAACCGATGGTGACCGCTAACCTAATTTTGAAAAGTTTTACACTTAAAATTGGTGTTTTAATGGGTTGCAAAATGTATAGCGTTTTAAGGTCATTATTTTCATTATAAGCTTTCAAGATCAGAAAACTTTTCATAATTGGATTTTGGTAAATTATTTCCAAGTAAAAAGTTTAAACAAAATACTAATAAATATGCTTTTAAACAATAATTTATTATTATATACAGTAGAAATTAAAGTGTTAAATTGTTTTAATACCCAATTTGCTTGCTAAGTAAATAAAATGGATCTTAGTAATACTTTGTAAAAAATACAGTGTGTCCAGTATCTTTAGAGAAAACTTTAACTAAGGACAAAATTTAGTTTTTTGCTATAACTTTTACATTTTAGAAAAATAACTTTTATACATGATTTTTTAAAAGTGTATTAATGCTAAAATTAAAAGTTTATTGCAAATGGAAGCCAGCACTAAACAGTATTTTTAGAATGGGTTGCATTGCATGTATATTTTCCTAAAGAAGTGTTTGCAACCAAGCGGACGTAATATAACCAGAAAATGACTATTGACCGTTGAGCCAGATAGTCAAAAATGGATGTTTTGGTCTCATGTCTGGGAAGTAAGTAAAACCCACAAATTTAGATTTGTCATAAAGGTATTAGTAAGATTTAATATGACACTTTTTATAATTCTGTAGCTTAACGACGCTAGGACGTCACAAAGATAGCCGCCGGGCAAAAATCGTAATTAACCATTCTAGTCTAGTACTATGTGTAAGGAATAAACGTATTATACAAATTTTAATGCAGCATAATGACAGGATTATTGTTTGAAAAGGTACCTCATTAAATTCTGTATTTTAATTAACTTATAACGTCAAAAGGATGACCACAGTGCTAAAACTATGGTTTACCAATCTAAAGTCTGGATTCGTTCGTAACAAATAAAAAAAGTATTTTTGGAGAAAAATTATTCCTGATTAAAATTTCTGCTTGTAACAAAAATATTATTCACGAAGAGAAAATGTTTGTTTTGTATACAGGGTACAAAGAAACTTGAAAAGCACGATTTTTCTCCAAGAGTAAACTAACTTTATTTTTAATTTTAAAGCAAAATATTTAAAAAATTTATATGGAATAGCACTTTAAATTACTTTATTAATTTAACAGGAAAATAAAAAAGTTTTATGAAACTGATTTTGGTGTTGCCAAAAATAAATTATTTTTAATTTTTATAATAAAACACTTTTATTTACCTGCTTTCTCCCAAATACACTACACGATTTTTAACTGAAAATGAATGCGATCAAGGCGTTTTCGCCAAACTATAAAGTTAGATAAAATTTTGTTTTATTATTTTTAT